>SNQJ01S0041297.1:26854-54772 GCA_010110895.2 Picea sitchensis | reverse complement strand
AGTATGGAGGTAATTGGTTGTTTGAAAAATTCGAATTGACCTTAGGAAGCTTAATTTCAGAGCTTCCATGGTGGTCAGGGAAGAATTTTCAAAATTATGCATTTTTGAAAAATTGGGAAATTTAGAAATTTAGAAAATTTGGGGATTTTTCATATGGTGATGTCATCATGATGTGTTGGCCATGTGGTGGGTGATGTGGTAGTGATGATGAGGACTACCATAGTGGAAAATATGTGGTAGGCCCCAGTGGCAGGGCGACCGATAGAGTGGCAACCTGATACCACAAACAATTTCGAAGCATTTGTGAGTGGTTTTGTGAAATACCAGAATCCTCTGAAATGGTTTTGGAGTTGCCATGTGTCAGCTCGGTTTCATGGTGGTATCAAATGAAAGTACAATGATAAATCCATTGGAACTTTAATCCCAGAAATCATTATGAGCCATCAATGTTCCTTTGATCTTAGTCGTCTGAATGGCGAAATGGGAAAGTAGCATGCGCTTGAGGAAAAAGGGTTTGAGATGGGACCCACCCATCCACTCAGCCAATGAAAGGGTGCGGCATGGAGACCTGGTAGAAGAGGTGGGACCCCTATCCCATCTGTGGTCAAAGAAGGTACCAGGTGGACAGTTGGGTACGGTGTAGCCCAAAAGATAAAGGTAAAATAAGGTAAATAAAAGGAAAAAGACGAAAGAGAAAAGGTGGAAGGAGACAAAGGTTGATGGGGCAAGGCCAGGGTGGCCATGTGGGTGACATGGCATCACCTCGGGGTGTCAGGTGGACCTAGAACGCCACACCAACAACCATGTCAACAATAACTAGTCGATATTTTTGGAAAATTATCAGGGTTTTAAAGGTCATGATCTTGTAGGGACAGTTTGAGGCCCTAAACAACACTTTTATGAGTTTTAATTTCACCTAAATGTAACTGCCAAAGGAACTAAATAAATTAAATAGCTCAGTGAGATTTTTCCAACAAGCTATCCCAGGAGAAAACCAGAGCTTGTATGAGGAAGTTACAACCTAAGCAATGCAAGGTATAATTTGATTACCAACTTACTTCCAGAGGGAATAACCCCTTGCTCAAAAGTAAGTTTAGGGCACAGACACAATCTATGGAAATTTGATGGACCATAGAAGATATCTATGGATCCAGAATTGGAATTTGGGTACCTAAAATTGTGCAGGATGGAAGAGAGGATTTGTGTAGCATTCAATGCTAAAAGGAAAAAAATAGTAAAAAATTCAACAGGATGTAACTAACATCTTGGAGCCCAGATGAAGGCAAAAATTGAACAAATTGCTCAAAATGTAGGTATGAAGAAACCCAATTTGGAATTAATTGCACAAGATGAAAGGTGCACAAAAGAAGGAATTAACAATATTCAGATGACTGTAACTTTCTGCTCATAAATTAGATTTGAGCAAGAAAGTAGTCATTGGAAAGATCTCAGATAGAAGAATCTAGATACACACTCAGGACTGTGAATTTAGCAGCATAATTCCCAAGAATTCGTAAAGAAGAATTATGGTGCACTTAAAGGAAAAAAGTATGCATTCTTTTTCTAGAATTTTAGAATTATTGTTGTCTAACAAATCTTATTGCATGCAAATTTTATAGAATTAAGGGTAGAAATAGGACAAAGAAGAATCAAAAGAGATACTAGAGACATGGAGGATGAACAAAGAACTTAAATCCATGAGGAGGAAGTCAAAGGGTTGTATGGGTAATGCAAGGACTGAGTCAAATGGGCATAGAGAAAGAAAGGCAGAAAATGTAGATTTAGTGGAGACAGCGAGAATCATGCAAAGAGATGTGTGGAGTTACTGAGAAAACCATGAGATAATTATGAGGGTTCGGGAGGAACAAAACAACATCAATACTTAGTTGTTGCAAAGTTTGAACACGTTGTAGAGGAGGATGGATAAAGAAACATATTAAAGGAAAGCAAAAGAACACAAACCTCATGCCAGAAGAGAAGATGCTAAAAGTGTCAACCACTCTAGAAGTGCTAGTAGACACCATCACAATTCACCAAGGCACTCAATTGTTAGAGCTCATACATTTTCAGAATAAGAAAGCAACCAAGATCTGTCCCCTATCAATGAATCATAAAAGAGGGTCTGGGGTGGTTGGATTGCGGGGTGAGTTCAAGAAGATTAAGCCTCCTACATTTGATGGTGAGCATAAGAAAGATGAAGATGCAGAGGCTTGGCTGTCGAGAATGAGAAAAGACTTCCAACAACATAATTATTCATCATAGGTAGAAGGAAGAATTGTAATTTACCAGCTAAAGGGAAAAGCATCAATGTGTTGGGACCAACTCATGCAAGTTCAACACATTGATGAGAAGAAGATCACTTGGAGGCAATTCAGAAAGTATTTTCAGAAGAAATACTTGTCCAAGCATTATTATGATAGGAAAATAAATGATTTCTTTGAACTCAATCTTGAGAGAATGACCATGGATAAGTATGAGAGAAGATTCTTAGAGTTGTTGAGGTATGTTGACTTCATCAAGGATGAGCATGTAAAGATTCAAAGATTCCTAAGTGGGCTACCTTCAATCTACAATGATAAAATAGAGTATGATCAACCCAAAACATTGGAGGAAGCAATAAGGAGAGCCAAATGCCTTTGTGATCAACATAAATGAGGATCAACCTTTCAAAGAGCTTGGGTTGATAATAATAAAGGTAAGATGGAGTATAGAAAGAAAGGGTATAATCCACCATTCTTCAGAAATAGTTCTTAGGGAGAGCTAGCTCAAAATGAACCCAAAATGACATAATCATTGGGAAAAAGGCCAAGGCAGCAACCTATAAAATGTTTGGCTTGTGAGGGAGATCACATGTATGGATATTGTCCTCACAGAGGAGATAAGAGTACTATACACAACATTCAACAAGATGATACAATTTAAGACATGGGCAAAAGCGTGCCAAGGATCTATGTAGCCTTGGACAACAATGATTCAAATTTTAGGGGGTATATGATCTAAATTCAAATGAAAAAGTCATAAAGCTATAAATCTAATAGATTATCCATGTGGATCAAGGAGATTCCCACCTCCTCATTAATTAATTAGGATAAAAAGCTGCCCATATGGGTCAAAGAGAGTCCCACCTTTCCATTATTGTATTGGGTTTTATTTTCCACTACTTAGTTAGTTGGGTAGTTAGATCTATTATTACAATAATAAAGACTCATTTAATGAGCTATTTCCATTATTATATCGGGTTTTATTTTCCACTACTTATTTAGTTGGGTAGTTAGATCTATTATACTAATAATATAGACTCATTTAATGAGCTCTTTTTGACTTTCTCCAATGGACCATTTTGTAATGTTATATAAAGGCCTAGCAAGCCTTCTCATAATATCAAGTTACTCATTTTGGTTTCTCTCATATTTTCTATTGTTCATTGTGAGATTAATTAGCTCTGGGTGATTTAATAGTAATTAGTTTTAGAGGTGAGGCTTCTCTTTGAGCCTCACCTTTCGAGTACTTCATTTACACATCTTTTTCCATGCTTCTTTTCATGCAATATTGGCACGCCTAATCTCCTCTTCTCTCAACATTCAAACCATCCAAATCTCATCCTCCAAGATCTGGATCAAACAAACAAGCTAAAGTTTAGTCTCATATGATTGAAGTGGAAGGTAATATCAATAATCAACCTATAACTATTTTAATTGATTAAGGAGATATTCATAGTTATATATATCCTTAGTTGGTGGAAAGATTTCACTTGCAAATAAACAAGCGTGGCAAATCTTGGCTAGTTTAGTTAGCTACAAGAGCTAAAAGAAGAACCGATGAGTTGGTTAAGGATCTCCAATGGACATGAATGAAATGAGAATGAAGGAAGATTTGAAGATCATATATTTGGGTTCATATGATTGCCTAATTGGTATGGATTGGTTGAATATGCATCACCTATCATGAATTGCTACAACAAGGGATTCACTTGTTTGGATGAGGAAGGGAACTTGAGAACATTTTAGGGTATTCCAAAGGAAGTGTCTATCAGAGAAATTTCATCCTTACAACTGAAAAGAAGCTTCAGGAAAGGATGTCAAATTTGTGTAGCACATATGGAAGAGGAAACTAAGGATAAAGTGCCAAGTATTGAAGACCATATAGTATTGAAATATTATGAGGATGTATTTAAAGAGATATTGGAGTTTCCAACAAAGAGAGATATAGATTTATCCATTAATTTGATGTATGGAGATAATATAGTGTTCAATAATTTTTATAGAATGAGTACACTAGAACTGAAGGAATTACAAATGTAGGTTGAAGAACTTTTGAAGAAGGGATATATACACCCAAGTGTGTCACCTTGGGGAGCCCTAGTGCTAATTGTGAAGAAAAAGTATGAAACCTTGAGGTTGTGCTTTGATTTCATACAATTGAATAGGGTAACTGTGAAGAACAAGTATCATTTTCCAAGGATAGATGATCTTTTTGATCAACTGAAAGATGCAAATATATTCTCCAAGATTGAGCTCAAGTCAAGCTAACATCAGGTGAAGATTAAAGAAGAGGATATCGACAAGACAACATTTAGAACAAGGTATGGCCATTATGAGTTTGTGGTGGTGTCATTTGAGTTGTCATATGTACTTGTTGTCTTCATTTGTTTGATGAATGATATTTTCATAAATTACTTGGATACATTTGTCATTGTTTTCTTGGATGACATAATTATCTACTCTAATTCTGAAGAAGATCATAAACAACACTTGAGGACGGTGCTACAAGTATTGAGGGATCATCAAGTGTATGCCAAGTTAAGCAAGTACTCATTTTATTAGAGGAAAATTCATTATTTGGGCCATATTATTTTAGAGGAAGGGATAGAAGTGGACCCCGAGAAGATAGAAGCCATTAGAGGATGGCCAACACCAAAGAATGTCTCATAGGTGAGATCATTCATGGGACTTGTAGGTTATTATTTAGAATATGTATTGAAGGTTTTTCAAGGATTGTACATCCAATCACTTCTTTGCAAAAGAAGGGTGTGGAATTCGAGTGGAACTATGAGTGTGAAGAAATATTTCAACACTTGAAGAATTTATTGACAAGTGCACCAATCTTTAAGATTGCTTATCGAAATGAAGATTTTATCGTGTGCATTGATGCATGAAATAAAAGGGCTTGGTGGAGTCCCTACCCAAAATGGGCATGTTATATGCTATGCGTCAAAGAAATTGAAAGAACATGAAAGACAATATGTCACACATGATTTAGAATTGGAAACCATAGTTCATGCCTTAAATATATGGAGGCATTATTTTATGAGAAAAATATTTGAGTTGAGAACAAACCATGGTGGTTTGAAATATTTGTTTGGACAACCAACTTTGAATGCTAGACAAATTAGATGGTTGTAATTTCTTAGCGAGTGTGAATTTGATATAAATCATATCAAAGGAAAAGAGAACAAGGTGGGTGATGCACTCAACAGGAGGGTGCATGATATACATGCTACAACCATTATCATGAACAAATCTAATTTGAAAGATAGAATTTTGGAAGATGCAAAATCAGATCAACATTATTTGGAAACAAAAGAAACATCACAACAAGGTAATTTTCAGTAGAAAATTGAAAATTATGAGCCGATAGAGAATGGAATCCTCATGTACATTGGCAGAGTGTATGTTCCTAAATATCAAGAGCTGACAAATATGGTGTTGAAAGAAATGCATAATGTGCCTTATTATGGGCACCCATGATACCAAAAAAAAATTGCAGATGTAAAAAGCCAATATTTTTAGCTAGGTATGAAGAAAGAGGTGGTTAATTATATAGCCAGATGTCTATAATGTCATAAGGTAAAGACTGAGCATAGACATCCAACTGGATTACTGCAGCCATTTCCCATTCCTGAGTGGAAATGGAAAGTTGTGACAATTTATTTTATCTCCAAGCTGCCCAGAACAATGAAGCAACATGATTCCATCATGGTGGTGGTGGATAAGCTAACTAAATATGCTCATTTTATTCCAGTGAATCTAACTCACAAGGAAGATAACATTGTAGAGATTTACATGAGAGAAATTTCTATGCTACATGGTGTACCTAAGGCAATTGTTTTTGACAAGGACCCCAAATTTATGGAAAATATTATTTAAAGGATTTGGGACAAAATTGAATTTTAGCACAACATATTACCTAGAATTATATGGAAAATAAAGAGAGTCAATTAGGTGATTGATGATATGTTGAGAATGTATGTGATGGATAAGTCACCAAAATGGGAAGATTATCTACACTTAGTTGAATTTTCTTATAATAATGGGTACCAAGAATCTTTGAAGATGATCCCATTTGAAACATTATATGGAAGAAAGTAAAACACACCAGTGAGTTGGGACAACCCAGTAGACAGAGAATTTTTTGGGCCAGAATTGCTTGGATAAATGAAAGAGAAGATGGTAAAACTAAAACAAATTTTAGAGGTTTCTCAGGATAGGCATAAAAGTTATGCATACAAAGGCATAAAACATATGTAACAACCAGGGTTTCAAACGCCCATTTTAAATAATGTATTGTTACATTGTTGAGAGGCCACAATGCCCAAACAATTATTAAAAGGCCAGTGTTCCCAAGAAATGTAATGTTTTGATCATTATTAATAATACATACATCATTGGCTGCTAGATGGACAAGGACTAGAGTTATAGGGGGCTATGATTCCACAAGAGGGCGGGCTTGAGGGGATAAATGTTTATTTCCTATTTTTATTTACCCTTTGGTCGAAGGGGGTGGATAAGTTACGTGGGATTCTTGGGGAAGGCCAGGAGGTCCTTGATTCCCCACAAATTACTTAAACCCACCTCTGGTCTGATGGGGGGTCGGTTGGTGGCTTGTTCACTGATTTCTTGTTCATTCATTCTCGTATTCACTCATCCACTTGATCACTGGTTCATGCATTATTTTCATTTTCTCACCCATTCATGCATCCAATCCTTACCTATCACTCATTGATCCATCATCATCCGCGTCTTGGCTTGGGAAAGGGACATGGACTGTCGAAGATTAGACACGGTATTGTTGGATGTAGTGGTCGCTGGTGTAATCCAACCATGAATTGAGGCCTACATGTCTAAGATGTGTTGGCATGTGTCCAATGTTGTTCACAATTGTGAGTCCTGAGAGTTCCAACATTGAGATTCTGGACCAATTGCACTGGAGCCAAAAATAAGGAGAAGGAATGCCTGAGGGACTGCGTGGCAGAGACAGGTGGAGGTCCATTCTCTTGGGTTGTGCAAGCTGGGTAGAAGAGAGTTGGGTACTTGGATTTCTATGAGTGTTGGGAAAGCCTGTGAGAGCTTGAGTGCAGATTGATTTGGGAAGCCAAGAAACACACTGGAACCGTTCTTGTGGATTCATAGCCCTTGCTCGAGGGTGACACTATTGTTGAGATTTGGAACAGTAGCGTCTAAGATTGGGTGGAACGTCCTTGGTCTACAGCCAATTGGTGTCATATTTTATAAAGATAAGTTCTCTCTGTTATGGTATTATTTACCTGTATATGAATGTATTTCCGATGTGTATTTAATTTTTGTTTAATTGAATCTTTAGAATATGCATGCTTGCTGGTTATTGTTGTGCATGTCGTTAACTCCTTTTCTTTTATGCATCCTTATTAATTTAAAAAGGGTATCGGTAAAAGAAAGAATTCCAAGGATGGGCTTGAAGGTGGCGTACCTCGGCCTGTGGCTGGCTGGGTATGTTACAGATTGGTATCAGAGATTATGGTTGAAACACCAGGTCAGTATGGGCTGGGTCTATTGGTTAGAGTCTCGTGGTCGAGATCGAATTCTGACCATGAAATTGAAAAGATAAGGAGGAATGGCGTTGCAGAGTCTCCACATGAGATAGAACGTTAGAGGTCCTTTGTAAGGGTTCGAAGGTTTGTGACCATCCCCTTCGAATTCAGGCACGATCGACATTGTGGGATCAAGAGAGATCCAGGATCGTTGGATTGGAGGGCAGGGGAACAAGGGTTGTTCGATGAAAGCAAATAAAAGGCTTGTAAATGTGTTGAACCTGCACATAATAGATCTAGATAAACAATAATACACACATTTGCAAAGATAATTGGAGAAAGAAAAAGAAGGAGAGAAAGAATGGAAGAATTCTCATTAACCGTTATGAATAATGAATAATTTACACATGATATACTATGTATAACTCAATGAGTTCGACTTGAGGTGAACCAATGCACCATAGTAGTGGTCTAGAGTGATTTGGACACACACCAATAGTTACGGGAGTGAACTGCCACCTATTCTAGTCTCTCAGGCAGTTACGGGAGTGAACTACCACCTAGTTGAGTTAACTAGTCTTCAATTAGCTGACTGCACATAGAGTAGTGAGGAGTTAACTCAGGGAATCAAGGCTAATGCGCCACTCTGGTGATGATACCAAGGCAAGGTCGAATTAGCATGGTGATGATTCCAATGTTGCATGGTAATGATCCCAATGCAACATCTAAACTCAACTTAACTAGTCAAACTGAAGTGTCAACTAAAAGAGAATATTCTCCAGGTGGAATATTCTCCCCTAAAATATAGGAGACTAGATAATGACTAATTATGAATAATAAGCAAGGAATAACCTTAGGAAAAATAAATCCTAGGTGTATGTGAAGTAACTCCAACACCCCCCCTAAACATCACTATGGTGAAAATAAATATTGGGTCTTAGCAACGAGGCCATGTTAGGTACCCAAGTACAAAAGATACACTGAAAAAAAAAGTGAGGAAAGAGGGAAAACCTCATGGGAAACCCCCCCCTCAAGGTACAATGTATGTAAAAATAAGAACTACAGTTGCTAGGCAACTGTGTCCTTCACTCCAATATGACCTCGCAGAGAATGGAATTTTTGCTCAGTGAAGGTCTTGGTGAAAATGTCTATTGTCTGTTCTGTTGAAGGACAAAACTGTAAGTCGATGATCCCCTCGTGTACTAAGTCCCGGATGTAGTGCATGTGGATCTCGATGTGCTTTGTCCCCTACCTATGAACTGGATCTCTGCAGAACTTCAGAGTGCTCTGGTTGTCACACCAGATGACAATCGGCTGATGAAACTGAATGCCCAACTGAATCAGAAAATGTTGTAGCCACATAGCCTGTCTGGTTATGTTAACTACCCCTCTGTACTCTGCCTCGGCTGAAGATAGAGAAATGGAAACTTGCTTCTTGCTCGACCAACAGATAGGCCCAAAACCAAGACTAAGTGAGTAACCAGATGTGGACTTGTGATCAATGCTATCACCAGCCCAGTCAGAATCAGTAAACCCAATGAGATCTAATGTAGAGTCTGCTACATAGTGAATCCCAAAGGTGATGGTGCCTTGTATGTATCGAAGGATACGCTTTGCAGCTTTCCAATGTATCTCATGCGGCTCCTGCATGAACCTGGAAACTACACCAACTACATATGAGAGGTCTGGTATGGAGTGTGTGAGATACAACAAGATCCCCACTAGTTGTCTGTACAGTGTGTTTTCAACCAATGGAGTCTCCCTACCATCCTCAAGTTTGACTCTTGATAGGAAAGGAGTCAGCGCAGACTTTCATTCTGCCATGTGAAATCTCTCAAGGAGATCTCGTGCATACTTGTCTTGAGACAGTTTGATGCTTGATGCATCCTGACTGATCTCAAGTCCAACGAAGAAGTGTAGCGGACCCATGTCCGTCATCAAAAACCTATCATGAAGAATCTTCTTGACTGCAACAATTGCTGAAGTCGAGCAACCAGTGATCAACAAGTCATCGACATACAAAACTAAAAGTAGAAGTGAATCAATCGTCTTGAGCGTGTATACATTCGGGTTTGATTTACAACGTACAAAGTTCTGTGACAACAAGTAGGAGTCTATATTGGCATACCATGCCCTCGGAGCCTGCTCGAGGCCATAAAGTGACTTCTTTAGTCGACAAACTAAAGACGAGTCCTGCATAAATCCCTAGGGTTGTTCCATATAGATCTCCTCAGAGAGATCACCATGAAGAAATGCATTCTTCATGTCCATCTGATGGACTTCCCATCCCTTGGTTGCCGCAATGGCAAGTTCCAATCGTATGGAATCCATCTTCGCTACTGGAGCGAAGGTCTCATCATAGTCAATACCATGAACCTGCTGAAAGCCTTTGGTGACAAACCTGGCTTTGTATCTGTTGATTTTTCCATCCGATGTGCTCTTGGTCCTGAAGAACCATCTACATCTGACAATTTTCCTCCCAGAAGGAAGGGTAACCAGATCCCAAGTATGGTTCTCGAGTAGGGAGTTGTACTCCTCCTGCAAGGCGGATTCCCAAAAGGGATTTTTAGTAGCCTCGCCATAAGACTGTGGATCTGAAGACTGAACTAAGAAAATATGCCTAGAAGGCAATGGTTCAGTGACAGTGACTGCAACAGGAGGCTCCTCGAAATTAGATCGAGTCCTCCTAGTATCGGCTGGATCACCTACGAGATCCCCTGCATCCTGAAGAGTAGTTTGTGCCCACTTGGGCCTCTTCTCTAGATTTGCAACTGCATCTGGATGCTCCGACTCTACATATGATTGTACTGACTCTAAATCTGAATCGGAATCATCTGAGTCCTCTAAATCAGAACTCTCATATGAGGAAGAGTCGGCATGTGCATGCTCATCATCTCGAACAGGTGGAAGAGTGAAGGTGTCTACATGCGGCTGCTGAGGTACATGCGAGACACTTTCCTTGAATTGGACACTACGCTCAATGATGAGCCAGTCTAAGGAAATATCAATAAGCCAATATCCCTTCACACCGTTAGGGTATCCAACAAAAATGCACTCAGTGCTTTGTGGATCAAGTGCCTTCCTCTTTTAAGAGGGAATCCGGGCCCATGCACGTGAACCAAAAATGCGAAAGTGGGTCACTTCCGGTTTGAGTCCAATCCAAGCCTTGTAGGGGGTCTTATCCTTGATAGATCTATGGGGAGATCTATTTTGGATGTATGTTGCACAGTTAAGTGCTTCGGCCCATAGTCTCTGTGGTAGTGACTTTGCATGCAACATGCAAGATGCCATCTCCTTTAGAGATCTGTTTTTCTGCTCAACAACTCTGTTTTGCTGCAGAGTGTAGGGAACTGTATGCTGCAACTAAATCCCTACCTCATGGAAAATATTATGGATCTCATGATTTACATACTCTCCCCTGTTATCAGTTTGGAGGACTTTGATCTTCTTTCTGGACTGTGTCTCAACCAAAGCTTTGAAATCTTTGAGGTGTTGAAAGACTTCTGATTTTTTCCTGAGAAAGTAGATCCAAGTAAAATGTGATAAATCGTCAACAAAAATGAGAACAAGCCTCACTTTGTTGATATATGGATGCAAAAAAGGACCCATGAGGTCACTCTGGATCATATCTAAAGGTGCGGAAGCTCGCTGAGACTTTCCCTTGTCCAATTTCTCTTGAGGGTGTTTTTCGAGAACACATCCCTCACATACTCCCTTGGAGAAATGGATGTCTGGTAGACCATCAACTAATCTATTCTTTCTAAGTTGTTTCATGTATCTGAAATTCAAATGTCCAAACCTTTCATGCCATATCCTACTAATTTCATCAGCATGAGTAAGCAGTAAAGCAGAATCAGGTTCAATGAATTCAGAAAATGTATACAATCTAGACTGATGATTTACCTCACCGGTAGCAACCCTGGAGTTGGTTTTCATGTCATACATGTCCACAACATTTGGTGTGAATACAAATTTATTTCCGGTGCTAGAATTTTTCATCTGATATATGGAGAGAAGGTTGATAGAAAGTTTGGGAACATGCAGCATGTTCTCGAAGCTTCCATTGGTGAGTTCAATCCTTCCTTTGCCAGTGACTGCGACAGAAGAGTTGTTCCCCATCAGAATAGGAGGACCTTTGCATGCATCCAATGAAGAATAGACTACTTTTGAGGCAGCCATGTGATGTGATGCTCCTGAATCTATGATCCAAGCATCGTGAGAGGAGTTGATGGCAATCAAGTCATGGCTAGAATTGCCTTTCTTGGAATTCAGATCTTCTGGCTTCTTCTTCTTTGCACCCTCGGGGATGCGATCTCCAAGGTTGTTTTGCTGAAGTATTTGAGACATCAGATCTATTTGTTTTTTCATGCATGCAGATTCGGAATGGAATCCTTTGTGATAGTATGTGCATTTCTCTCCTTTTCTTCCCTTTTCTCCTTTGGATCCGAAGGCATCGGTGAAGGGTTTTGTATACCCTTCCTTTGTCGGATGTGCATGAGCTTTCTGCTTATCTTTATATTTAGATTTCTGATATTTTTGGCTGTCATCATGCACAATGAGTGCATGCGCCCTTGGACCTTTGATTGCACCCATGTTGATGAGCTTGGTTTGCTCTTGTGTCAAGGATTTGATAAAGTCCTCAAGAGAAGGCATCTTTTAGGTGGCTCTAGAGGCAAATATGAAAGTATAGAATGTAGGTACAAATACAGAAAATTCAGGACTAAGCTTTGAGAGAATGGTGGGAACCATTTGTTTCTCCTCCGTTGATTTATCAACCCCGCAAGCTTTGTGTTGCGATAGTAAATCCTTGAATTTTATAAAGAAATATTGGATATTGTCAAAGCTTTTTGGACCCAATGTGAGCAACTCCACCTCCAACATGTGTTCCCTCATCTCATATTGTTTTCCAAAGAGCCCTTCCAATATTTTCCAGGCTTCATTGGGAGTCTTACAGGAAGATATGTGAAAAAGGAGATCGAGAGAGATACGACTACAAATTGTTTTGAGTGCCTCATTCATGCGATTTAAGTGCTTGGATTTTTCTATGGTTGATGTCGGATCTGTATCTGTATTCATGGTTAACCTATACAACCCTCTAGATCAGAGATGTATGGATATTTTCTCCTTCCACGCAAAATAGTTGTAAGGTGTAAGAATGAATTCTTTTTGGAATTCCATCTTTCCACTGTCTTCAATCTTTTGTACCTGCAAAACATTTTGGTGTAGCTTTTGCTTAGCAGTCCGTCGGCTATGATACCATGTAAATGTGTTGAACCTGCATAAAATAGATCTAGCTAAACAATAATACAGACATTTGCAAAGAGAATTGGAGAAAGAAAAAGAAGGAGAGAAAGAATGGAAGAATTCTCATTAACCGTTGTGAATAATGAATAATTTACAGATGATATACTATGTATAACTCAATGAGTTCGAATTGAGGTGAACCAATGCACCATAGTGGTGGTCTAGAGTGATCTGGACACACACCAACAATTACGGGGGTGAACTTCCACCTATTCTAGTCTCTCAGGCAGTTACGGGAGTGAACTGCCACCTAGTTGAGTTAACTAGTCAACTAGTCTGCAGTTAACTGAATGAACATAGAGTAGTGAGGAGTTAACTTAGGGAATCAAGACTAATGTGCCACTCTGGTCATGATACCAAGGCAAGGTCTAATTAGCATGGTGATGATCCCAATGTTGCATGGCGATGATCCCAATGCAACATCTAAACACAACTTAACTAGTCAAACTAAAGTGTCAACTGAAAGAGAATATTCTCCCCTAAAATATAGGAGACTGGATAATGACTAATTATGAATAATAAACAAGGAATAAACTTAGGAAAAAGAAATCCTAGGTGTGTGTGAAGTAACTCCAACAAGGCTAAGTCACAACTGTCATATCCCATTGGAGAGAGAGATTGATGACCAGGAGGCATTGCGGGGGCCTAAGTTGCACGAGAGTTAATTTCCCAAGGAGGTCCTGCAATCCAAACCACAGTTTCACTAAGGGGTTATGTGTTAGCGTCAGAGTAATTGTGGGGCAAAAGGCGGGTTACTCCAAACCGCCGATGCGTGCCCCCACAAATTGAAAGGCATTAAGTGATGTGACATGTTAGTGCTCAAACATCGAAACTCCAAAGAGCCGAAGTAGATCCATATCATTGATCGAAGTGGACGCGTGGCAGGAGATCCTGCACTCCAGGGATAACCACTTCAAAAGAAAGATGGATGCAAAAATCTAGAACTCCCGAAGCCCAGAGTTCATCTGGATCGTCCATCAACAAGGACACGTGGCGCCAGATTTCTCACTTTGGAGACTTAGTACTCCAGAAGGTTTTGTAGAGAGAAGCACTAGGGAAAGAATTACTTGAAGTCCCAAGGTAATTGAGGACCGTTGATCTCAAATCAACAAGAACTGTTAATCCTTGCAACAATATCTCCCAAAGTCCCGAAGTCCAGGGTTAATATGGACCGTCCGATAAGGGAGACACATGTCGGTACATTGGCCAGTTCGAGAATTCAGAGTTCGAGAGAAATGGAAGTGTGCTAGTGTGGAAAATCTCGAAGCCCGAAGAGCCGAAGTGGTGGGGCACGATGACATCACCTAGAGGTGACGTGGGCCCCATAATTTTGAAGTGACATGGCTTACAGATGTACCCTGGGATGATGTGGACACATGGGATGTGTGCCACGTGTCAGTGAGTTTAGAACATGTGTAGGATTGACATGTCAGTTAGAACGTGAAACGTGTCACCCACCTGATTGGGCCACGTGTGTGCTTCTAGTATTTCACCACGTGGTGACAGATCATGCAATCCATAGACTAGGCACTCCAGAGTAAAAATATGTGACAGTTGGCGTTGGGTCGAGAACTCCCGAAGAGTCGAAGTGATTCAAATTCATTGATCTGTAAGAGACATGCGTCGATGGATCATCGACTTTGGGTGAAAGCACTCTGGAAGAAAGTGAAGGCAGAGAGTTTGAAACTCCCAAAGCCCGAAGAGCTGAAGCGATTCATAACCATTGATCTGCGGGAGGACACGCGTTGACTGATCGTGAACTTTGGGTAAAAACGTTCCGTGAGGAAGCAAGTGGGGGAAGTTGAGACTTCCAAAGGATGGAGTTTCAAAGTGGATCTTGATTGTTGATCATGAATAGGGACGAGGACCATTGATCTAGTCTTGGCTAAAGATTTCGAAGTGGATCTCGATCGTTGATCGTGAATAAAGATGAGGATCGTTGATCTGGTCTTGGCTGAAGGTTTCGAAGTTATGAAGTCTCGAAGCTATGGATAAGCATTTTTTTATCTAAGTGCAGGGTCATGACCATGGTCACATGTAGCTTAGAGCTGAGGAAAGAAGGGATAATGGCCGAATTGGTTGTTTTTGAAGACATAAAAGTGATAAGGAGGGATTTAGCCCGCGATTTCTATTCATGGTCACCTGGGAAGGTGGTTGGAAAGAAGCACCTATGTAGAATTGAATTTTTTATCGGCTAAAGGATAACATGGGAGTGTTATATGATGCAGATTGATACATATGTTTTCTTCATGAATTGAGAAGAAAAAGGACCTGTAACATGGTTTGGAAAATGTTTTTTACCATATGCATAATTCTAACAAAATGGTCGCTTGCACATTTTGTATAATTAAGGGGCTTAAACACATCATCTTAGAATGTGTATTGAAGAAATGGAAGAAGGCGAGGGAGCCTCCAACCATGATAAGGAGGTCGAAGTCCAGAATACCAGATTTGGTAATGCAGAGACAGAGTCCAATGGACGCAAGGAAAGAGGAGAGCTGGAAACATTAATAGAAACTGTAAGAAGCCTGAAAATAGAAGTGCAGAGCTACAAAGCAAACAATGAGAGACTGATGAGAGAGAAAAGTCATATAAATGCTCAAGTGTTGCAGATCTTAAATCAATTGTAGAGGAAAACGAAGAAGGGATCTAACTCAAAACAAGAGTAAGAAGGAAGGTTTCATGCAGGAAGAGAGGATCGTGGAAGAGATGATTATTCGAGGAGTTCCAACAAAACTCATTGACACCACTCACCCCCTTACTCAGAAAGAAATTTTTATGCATCAAACGATCCCATAAGTAGTCCAGAGATGTCTCCTATTAGGAACCAGAGAAGGAGACATGAAATGGATAGTTTGCAAGGAGAGCTGAGAAATCTTAAGCCACCCTCCTTTGATGGTGAAAGATAAAGGGAAGATGATGTCGAAGCATGGTTGCTTGGACTCGGGATATATTTTCAATTGCATAACTATTCATTAAACCTGGAAGCCTGGATTGCCACCTACCATTTACACAGGAAAGATGTAATGTGGTGGGATCAATTGAAGCAAGTTGAACATGTTAATGAGAATAGTATCACGTGGAAGCAATTCAATAAGCACTTTCAGAAGGAGTACCTCTCAGAGCATTTCTATGACAAGAAAATGCAGGAGTTCTTTGAAATCAAGCTGGGAAGCATGAATATGGAATAATATGAGAAGAAATTGTTTGGATTGTTAAAATATGTTGGGTTTATAAATGATGAAAATGAAAAGATACAAAGGTTTTTGAGTGGACTGCCAGCCTTTTATAAAGAAAATATTAGGTATGATGAGCCCAAGACCTTGACTAAGGCCATCAGGAAGGATAAATACCTATATGAGAAAGGACAAGGAAGAGAATCCCTACAGAAATCTTGGAAGGATAAGAGGAAGGAGAATTCTGATTAGAGGAGGAAAGGATTCAAACCTCCCTTCAATAGGAATGAGCCTAATAGAAATCATCAAGATCAATATGCTAAGGGTGAATCCAAGAAAGAAGACTCCTTGGGAAAAAGGGGAAGACCACCTATCCAATGCTGGGGATGCAAAGAAGATCACCTGTACAAGGATTTCCCACACAGAAAGGGCATAGTGAAGATAGTGCACAACGTCGAAGAGGCTACAACAATTGAAGATATGGGAAGAATCTATCCAGCTTTAGATGATCGACAAGCATAGTACTAGTCCAATATGATCGAGGTGGAAGGTAAGATCATAAATCAACTTGCTGCTATTTTGATTGATTCAGGAGCAAGTCATTGTTACATTGATCCTAAAATAGTGGATAGATTACATTTGGAGAAAAGTAAGATTGGAAAATCAAGTTTGGTTCAGCTAGCCATTGGAACCAAAAGGAGAATCCATGATATGGTCAGAGAATGTTCTATAAGCCTTAATGGTGTGAATACAAATGTTGATCTAAATGTCATACCATTGGGGTCTTATGATATTCTAATTGGAATGGATTGGTTGGACAAGCATCATGATGTTATGGATTGTCATAGCAATACATTTACATTCCTTGATGGAGATGGAAAACATAGCACTGTGAAGGGAGTTCCAAGACCCATATCTATAAGATATATTTCAGCCTTACAACTGAAGAGATGTTTTAGAAAAGGATGTCAATTGTATGCATCTCATGTGGAAGAGCCGAAAAATACAAAGGGGCCAAGCCTTGAAGATTTCTTGATACTACAGGAATTTGAAGATGTATTCCAAGAAATACCAGGGTTGCCACCAAGAAGGGAGATAGATTTCTCAATTTATCTAGTGCCTGGAGCCGCCCCGATGTCAAAAATACCTTACATAATGAGCACACAAGAGTTAAAAGAATTAAAAATGTAGTTGGATGAATTGTTGAAGAAAGGGTACATACGTCCAAGTGTTTCACCTTGGGGAGCACCAGTACTTGTTTTCAAAAAGAAGGATGGAACCTTGAGGCTGTTTATTGACTTTTGAAAATTGAATAAGTATACTATAAAGAACAAGTATCCTCTACCCAGAATTGATGACCTCTTTGATCAACTAAGAGGAGCAAAGATATTTTCAAAGATTGACCTGAGGTCAGGATACCATCAGGTAAGGATCAAGGAATAAGACATTCATAAGACATCCTTTAGGACCATGTATGGGCATTATGAATTTGTAGTGGTGCCATTTGGATTGACCAATGCACCAATTGTCTTTATGTGCTTAATGAATGGCATATTCATAAATTATTTGGATAAGTTTGTCATAGTGTTCTTGGATGACATACTTATTTATTCTAAGTCTGAGGAGGAGCATGAACATCACTTAAGACTAGTAATGCAAGTTCTAAGAGAACACAAGTTGTATGCCAAGCTGAGTAAGTGTTATTTTTATCAAAAGCAGATCCATTACTTGGGACACATTATTTCAGAGCAGGGCATAACAGTAGATCCAGAGAAGATTGAAGTCATTAGAGGATGGACAACACCTAGAAATGTGTCAGAAGTCAGATCTTTTATGGGATTAGCTGGTTAGTACAGAAGGTTCATAGTAGGGTTATCTAAGATTTCCCATCCCATCACTTCTTTGCAAAAGAAGGGAACTAAATTTGAATGGACACCTAAGTGTGAAGAGATTTTTAATCTGTTGAAGGAATTACTTACTAGTGCACCTGTGTTAAATATTGTTGACCCAAGTGAAGGTTTTTTGGTATGTACAAATGCATGTAAGGAAGGACTTGGGGGATTCCTCATGCAAAATGGACATGTCATCGGTTATGAGTCCATAAATCTTAAGGAGCATGAGAGGAACTATGCCACACATGACTTGGAGCTTGTTTCCATTGTCCATGCCTTGAGGATGTGGAGGCATTATCTCATGGGGAAGAGATTTGAATTAAGGTTAGACCACATTGGCCTGGAGTATCTTTTTGAACAACCAACCTTGAATTCCAGGCAAACAAGATGGATGGAATTTTTAAGTGAATATGACCTCGATATCAAGCATATCAAAGGTAAAAGAGAATAAATTTGTCGATGCACTTCGTAGAAGAGTGCATCTCATGCCTTCTACTGTTGTCAGTATGCATCAGTCAGAATTGAAGAGCAAAATTTTAGATGGTCTTGCTACATATCAACATTACCTACAGGTAAAGGAAAGCTTACAACAAGGAGATGTACAACAAAAAATAAAAGAGTATAAGATAAAGGAAGATGGATTACTCATGCATAAGACTAAAATCTATGTTCATCGTTCTAGAGAATTGAGCAATTTGGTATTGAAGGAAACACATGATGTTCCTTATGCTGGACATCCTGGTTACCATAAAACGATTACAGTAGTAAGAAGCGGATTATTTTGGATAGGAATGAAAAAGGATGTTGCTGATTACATCGCTCGGTGTATGGAATGTCAGAAGGTGAAAGTTGAACATAGGCATCTAGCAGGGTTGCTACAACCTTTACCCATTCCAGAGAAGAAACG
The DNA here is from genome assembly GCA_010110895.2 of Picea sitchensis. Classification (NCBI taxonomy): domain Eukaryota; kingdom Viridiplantae; phylum Streptophyta; class Pinopsida; order Pinales; family Pinaceae; genus Picea; species Picea sitchensis. Next base: position 35,707 of record SNQJ01S0041297.1, on the reverse strand, counting down.
GGAAGTGATCACCATGGATTTCATCACAGTATTACCCATAACAAATAAGCAACATGATTCAATCATGGCGGTGGTTGAAAAATTAACAAAGGCTGCTCATTTTGTTCCTGTAAAAACAACACATACATCAGCTAATATTGCAGAAATTTACATCAGAGAGATTGCTAGGTTGCATGGGATACCTAGTACAATTTTCTCGGATAGAGATACAAAGTTTACCTCCAATTTCTGGAGGGGATTATTTAAAGGATTTGGTACAAATATAAACTTCAGCACAACATACCATCCCCAGTCAGATGGGAAAAAATTGAGGGTCAACCGAGTAATTGAAGATATGCTGAGAATGTATGTTATGGATAAGCCATCTAAGTGGGAAGATTACTTGCATATGGTGGAGTTTGCATATAATAATGGGTATCAAGATTCTTTGAGAATGAGCCCATTTGAAGCCTTGTATGGTAGGAAATTTAATACTCCAGTGAGTTGGGACAACCCAACAGATAGAGTGGTACTTGGGTCGGAGTTTCTCAAGGATATGGAAGACTAGATGGTTAAGATCAAGCAAAATTTGAAGGTAGCTCAGGATAGACAGAAATTTTATGCAGATAAGAACATGACAGCTCGAGAATTTAAAGTAGGGGAGCATGTTCTTTTGAAAGTGAAGCCCAAGAAAAGATCTTTGAAATTGGGTAGTTGTACAAAGCTGGCAACCAGATTTTGTGGTCCATTTAAAATATTGGACAGAATAGGGCCAGTTGCATACATGCTTTCATTACCTGCTTCCATGAATGTGCATAATGTGTTTCATGTCTCTTTACGAAAGAAATATGTACATGATCCTAGCCAATTTATTGATTGGCATATGATTTAGGTAGAGACAGAGGGAGACTTTCAAGTTCAACCAGTGCGGATATTGGACAGAAAGGTCAAAATTCTCCGGAGTTGAGTTATAGAGCTGGTAAAAGTTCAGTAGACCTGCTATGGTCCTGAAGATGCTACCTGGGAGCATGAATATTCCATGCAGGCAGAGTACCCGCAACTTTTTGAATAAATTTTGAGATTTTGATCTCTATTTTGTATATGCATCGAGGACAATGCCAAAATAAGGGGGAGGGGATGTAACACCCCGGGTTTTGAACCCCCATTTTAAATAATGTATTGTTACATTGTTGAGAGGTCAGAGTGCCTAAACAATTATTAAAAGGCTAGCGTGCCCAAGAAATGTGATGTTCTGATCATTATTAATAATACATACATCGTTGGCTTCTAGACGGACAAGGACCAGAGTTATAGGGGGCTATGATTCCACAAGAGAGGGGGCTTGAGGGGATAAATGTTTATTTCCTATTTTTATTTACTCTTTGGTAAAAGGGGGTGGATCAGTTACATGGGATTCTTGGGGAAGGCCAGGAGGTTCTTGATTCCCCACAAATTACTTAAAACTGCCTCTGGTCTGATGGGGGTTGGCTGGTGGCTTGTTCGTTGATTGCTTGTTCATTCATTCTCTTATTCACTCATCCAATTGATCACTGGTTCATGCGTTCTTTTCATTTTCTCACTCACTCATTCATCCAGTCCTTACCTATCACTCATTCATCCATCCTCATCCGCATCTTGGCTTGGGAAAGGGACACAAACTACCAAATATTAGCCACGGTATTGTTGGTTGTAGTGGTCGCTGGTGTAATCCAACCATGACTTGAGGCCTACATGTCTGAGATGCATTTGCCTATGTCCAGCGCTGTTCACCGCTACGAGTCCTGAGAGTTCCGACATTGAGATTCTGGAGCAGTTGCGTTGGAGCCCAAAATAAGGAGAAGGACTTCCTGAGGGACTGCATGGCAGAGACGGGTAGAGATCCATTCTCTTGGGTGGTGCAAGCTGGCTAGAAGAGAGTTGGGTACTTGGATTGTTTTGAGTGCCGGGAAATCCTGTGAGAGCTTGAGTGTTGACTGATTTGGGAAGCCAAGTAACACTCTAGAACCATCCTTATGGATTCATAGCCCTGGCTTGGGGGTGACACTGTTGTTTATATTTGGAACAATAGAGTCTACGGTTGGGTGGAACGCCCTTGGTCTACAACCAGTTGATGTCATATTTTATAAAGATAATTTCTCTCTATTATGGTATTATTTACTTGTATATGAATGCATTTCCATTGTGTATTTAATTATCATTTAATTGAATCTCTAGAATATGCATGCTTGTTGGTTATTGTTGTGCATGCTGTTAACTCCTTTTCTTTTATGCATCCTTATTAATTTAAAAAGGGTCTCAATAGAATAAATAAGTCCAAGGGTGGGCTTGAAGGTGGCATACCCTGGCCTGTGGGTGGTTGGGTATGTTACAACATAGAGAATTCAAAGTGGGTGATCATGTCTTCTTGAAAGTAAAGGATAAGAAGAGTTCATTGAAATTGGGAAGTTGCCCAAAATTGGTAGCAAGATATTGTGTACCATTTTAAATCCTAGAGAGGATTGGTCGTGTTGCATACATGCTTGCACTACCTATATCCATGTGCATTCATAGTGTATTCCATGTGTCTTTGCTTAAAAAGTATTTTCTTGATGCTAATCATGTAATTTATTGGAATGTGATCTAGGTGGAGACAGAGGGCGACTTCTGGGTCCAATTAGTGTGAATATTGGAAATTAAGGTCAAGGTGCTTCGAAATCAATCCATTGATCTGGTAAAAATGAAATGGACCTATTATGGTCCCGAGGATGCAACATGGGAGCATGAGGATGCCATGTGGGAAGAGTACCTACATCTTTTTGGAGATTTTTGAAGAATTGTTTATTGTACATGTGTATATAATGCATTGAGGACAATGCATAAATAAGGGGGAGGGGAATGTAATACCCCAAGATGTAAATGTGCATATGTTCTATAGGATAGTGAGCCGAGATGTTTTGGGCCAAAGTACCTTTGTATATATATGTTTTGAGGCTAAAGTGCTTGTGTGATTTATGCCAGGGAGCTTATCAGTTGAAAAGTCAGTGAGCCTAACAAATGTAATATGTAATTTCACTCGAATATATAAATATTAATAAAATACATCATTGTTGTAGACCAAGTCATACAAAAGAGTATGGGGGGCTAGGACTCCACGAGAGGGAAAGGGGGCTAGGAATTAAGGGAAAGGGACTAAGTCAAGGGGGCTTAATCCCATGAATACAATAATATTATTCCTAAGTCCTAAGCCTTATGATATGATTTTATCCAAAGTTCCTAGGTGAGGGGAGTGAATCACCAAGTGAAGAAAAAGGTAGTTCTTTGGGTGCCAAGTGTCAATATGGGAACATGCATATTTAAACGGGAAGTTTAGTGTAATTATCTCATTCATTCCATCATTCGTACCTTTTCTCGGAGAGTGTGACCAAAGGAGTTGATGTAACCTTGTATTGTTGTAACCCTGTAAATCCTTGGTCATTTGGGTGGAAGAAGTAGGTTGTCAAGACTGTGGAGCATTCTCTTTGAGTGAGAGAATTGTTGGGAATAGGTTTCCCTATGTGTTGGGATAGTGGGTGATGTAACTCTTAGTGCATATTTTTGTTCCATGCGTGCAAATATTTGAGACTTCATGGTCGGAATTTTGCTAAATCTCTAGAAGAGAAGTGGGACAAGCGAATGCCTATGGAGCAGTGAAGGGGTGCACTTCCTTGGGTGGGATAGCTGTGGGGAATGAGAGTATGTAAGGTGGGACCAATGCTAGAGTTGGTTCCACTTGCCTTGTCCTTTATTGTGTTTTATGTCAGACCTTAGTATGGCTTAAGTTTCGTTTTACCTGACGGAGTCATAGCCCTAGCTCGAGGGTGACCTATTGTTCAGAGTGCATGAACAACATAGTCTACAACTGGGAGGAACGTCTGAGGTTTGCAGCCAGTCGATGATTTTAATTAAAAGATAAGTGTTCTTTTATGTGTGTATTATGAATTACTATGTGGTTATTTACATTCATTATATTATTCTATAATTGTATATAATTATGCATGTATTCTATATTGTTAGGACTACATAATTATGTTCATATGCAGGGCATAATAATTAATAAATGGTATCAAAGAATTAAAATAGATGAAATGAAGAAAATTTGGAAATTCAGTTAGTGACAGAAGTGGAGTTTTTAGTGACGGTTCCCAGGTGGGGTCCTTGTTAGCAAGATTTTCCACACCCCATGAAACTTGCTCATAAGGCCTTTTCCATTTCCCTATGCCGACTTGAAGTCCCTTTTTGGAGTTACCAGAGCTAAAAACTGTATTTTTCCACATATAAGTGCCCTAAAAACTATTGTTACACATTATTTTGGTCACCTCGGTGATCACCTAACAACATGTGTTCATGTTCCCTAAAAATATTAAAAGATACTTTCTCCATGGGAAAAGTGATTTTCTTTCCTCTTTCAAAAACCATGTCAAGGAAGGTCATCACACCCTGCTATATGCATGGGGTGCGACGATGCCTGATCGTCGCACTCTGACCTGAAACTGGACTGCAAAGTCGTCGCATACTGCTTGTGCATAGAGTGTGACAATTCTTAAAGTATGAGAAAATTCAAATTTCACGAATGTTCTAGAAGGGAATCTTCTAGAAGATGAGGTGGCTTCTGATTGGTTTGGATCTTACTCGCTTCTTTGATTTGGTGGGATCATCCTAATCTCCTCATCCATCTCTCTTTCACACTATATAAAGAGGGATCTCTCATGGAAAAGGCTAAGGTTGAATATTCTAATATTTGTATGGAGAGTTCTACTTCATATTATGCTTGAGAGATTTGCTTTAGTTCTTCAAGTCAGATTGTGGATCTTCTTCATTCAAGGCATTGGAACAAAGGTGTGTGTGTTGAAGCAAAGAGCCATCAAAAGGGGACCTTACAACATCAAGGCATGGGTTGTATTCTCCACTTTCTATTCACTTAATACAGTAATACATTTCTTCCCTATATAAGTATCTCGTCTTTTATTGTATAACTCCTTGATCATATACATAGATTTCATTAGAATACATATATATTTGTTTTCCCTCTTTGTTGGTTTGTGATTCTTAGACAATATTAATAATCTAAAAACTCAAGGAAGGAGCTACAAGGGCGACACTAGCGAGGATCAAGCATCGTTTAAAAGGTATGCCACTTGTACCTCACTAAACTAGTTCATATGATGATAAAGTTTAAGGCAAAGTGTGTATTTTGTTCTGTTTTGTTCTAGTTTCCTGTGGAAGTTAGGGAGATATGTTCGTGTCTGCACTTACCAATTAATCCAATAACAACTATACAACATGCATATAGGCAGGTTTCACCATTACAACCCACGTACATTGGGTTTTGTTCCAAAAATTAAAAAAATGGTGCCATGTTTCCATGTCACGTCACGAGATCCATGATCCTTGACCTTCCATATACTGGAAACATTCTGACTCAGCCTTTCAGTTCCATTTGAAGGCTATAAATGGGCCATATCCAAGTTGTGGAGAAGAGGAAGAAGAATTCAACTTTGAGAGCAAAGTTACTTTGGAGAAAATATTCACTTCATATTAAGTCGGCATCCCTTTGTCCTTTTAAGTATGAACACATTGTTCAACCCCCAAGACCTTCAATATTTGATGGAGAACCTCATTGTCTCTATTATATGAGCTTGCCTTTGGTGGAGGATTGAAGTGGTGGAGGCCCAGCTGGAAGGGACTTAGTTTCTTAGTTCCGAACGTGCCGACAGAAAAGTTTGTCATTCACACACTTCTGTTGATTACATTTTAATAGAAATATTCTTTTCTCATCCAATTAATGTCTTGCAAATATTTGAATTATTATTCCATGGGCGTATTTGTTATGAATATTGATGGATTATGCTATTATATTTGCTATATTTATATATTATCATTGTATGCTTGTGTATCTTGGTTGTTGAGGACAACATGCAGGTGTATTGCTTTGAGTCAAGTGCTCAATGGTGGACTTCATCGAACGTCTAGACGAGGTAGGATCTTTATCTTGTCTTGTTAGCATATTTGTTTATATAACATACTTGAGATTAGAGTTGATTTCTGTAATAATTTCCATCTGTTGTGGTTTACCCCATGCCATAGAGTGATTTTCCTCGTAACAAAATTGGAAACCATACTGGGGAAAGAATCTTCTTTTCGGGGTTTGGAGTGTTTTTCTCCTTTGATTTCTCTCGTTTATCGGGAGTTTCTTGTCGTCTGATTTCTTGACATCCTCTTTTCATTTTGAGTTTGATTTTCTTGGCCTCATCCTTAACCTCGTAGTGTTTCAATACATATACGTGGTTTTTCCATAGCATTCACGTACATACACGAGTTGTCGTTCTGTAGGAAGCGTATATATGCAGTTTTCTCCTAAACAGTCGCGTACATCATCTTTGTTTTCTTGATTGATGAGTTTGATATTTTTTGGGTAAGTTTTGATGGTTGTTGAGTCTTCTTAGGTCTCTACCATGACTGTTAAGTGTCTGCAGAGTGATAGGAAACGTTTCTTTGGATGAATTTTTGGACGATTTTTCTTTCTCATCGTCCTTTTCATTGGTTTTCCTTGCATCCTGGGTTGGGTGTTTTCTTCTTGATATTCTACTTGGTTTGTCTCTATTTACATACAGTAGGATCTTATATCAATTTGTTGTTCAATCCTTGCATTTTCATTCTTTTATATTGAAAATGAAAAAAAAAATACATTTTGCATTGTTGGCATTTCATCTTTTGGGTTCTTATCGTTGATCTTAGTACATGTATGGAAATATTGCATCTTATTTGAAATTGCAGAATTAAATTGAAAGTTGCATTTTGAAAAGCTTATCATTTAATGGGAATTGAAGTTGGGACTTTGCATTTCATTCATATTCATTTATTTCAGTTGTTGAGTCATAACATCATCAGTTTCATGACCGCACCTTTTGAGTAAGAAAAACCACTAAAAGTAACGCTGATAAATTTAAAAATGATTAGAAACGATTTTATTTTTCGGGGTGCACAAACTAGCTTAAGATTTAGAGCCTTAGAATACGATTTTGTGAGTAAACTTCTCCAAGGCTATTAAACTCAACATATGTGTCTGACTAAGGGAGTGGTTAAATCCATTGTATAATTGGTGACATCAGGAGGCTCCGCTCACACCGGATTCAAGCACGAGGTCGTGTGAGGTTTGTTGAGGGGATATCCCTCCAATACCTTCTTAGTGTTAGAGATATTTCTAGGGATCTGTTCATATATGGGGTCTTGCTAGTACCTTTACCTCTGTGAGAGGTGGTTCTTTCGAGATTTCGGGCTTTGCTACCCTGCCCATATAGTGGACTTGACTTATGATTGTTCGCTTGCGCATTGGTTATATCATGGTGGCTTAGTTTCTTAACATTGGTATCCACATAGGTTACTTGCAGGGGTTATTCTATAGGTACCTTGAGTCAGATAAGGGTCAGAAAACACACATCCTTTATGGAGGATTACCTCTCTGGGGGGATCTAATTGACTAGTTTTTAATCCCACGATGGCCCTTATAATTGATTATGATACCTCTGATATTTTGAAGGGAGTCTCAGGCCCCTCTTGGGCAAGGCATACCTACTCTAGTGAGGGAGGCCCCTTTTCATCCATTATATTTTGTTTGTGTCCATATTGGCCTTTTGTTTATTTTGGTGTGCTCTTTGATTGTTAGTTGGCCTTAGGATTTTGTATTGCATCATGAGTTTTCATTGCTATGGTTATTGGATCCCCCATGACTCCCTTAGTTAATGCTACCCAACCCATGGTCTTTCCTCATTCCATGGTGATGAATCCTTTTGTATTTCTAAGTGGTACGCCAACCAATACCTTGGGCCTCTAATCATTTTTCTCATGGTATTCCATACATGTCTTCTCACTTGCCATCCTCTGTCTCATCTCCTTATGTGAATCCTAGTTTTGGGTCTGGGGGCATGATGCATCCATATTCTCCCTTTTCGTTTGGTGGGAGTCATATCCCTCAGCCAACTCTTATGGTAGGAGGTTGGAATCTTCCTTCCTATGGCTCTAATCCTAGCTTCACTTTTCCAACAACAAGTGCTCAAATGGGCGGTCATTCTACCTATTACATCTCGTCCATCTATCCTTATTCTGCTATGTCGGTTCCTACAAACTCTTTTCCCATGGTGGACCTCCATCTGTCCTCTGGTATTTCATCTGGGGAGATTCAGTTTTATAGTATGGGAAACCTCCTTCACGAAGTTCCTTTGTCTGGGGAAAAAATATATCCTCACATGAGTAACCCTTGTCATGTCGCTTCCTCTTCGCAAGCATCTTCCTCGATGTTGATGCCCTTACACCCCTTTATGAACCAGTGGGAGGAGGATATTATCCTACTAGACAGGGCCATGGTGTATACCAGAACCCTTCCTGGCTTGCAATTTCTCAAAACCATTATTTCCTAGAACCTTGGTATCAAATGTCGCAACCAACCACTGCCAGTCCAGTCATTGCAAGTCATACTAGCATTATATCACCAACCTCTTCTAGTCATTGTGGAGATTGGTCGATAACCTCTGCAAGTCATGTTGAATACCAACAACTATCCATTGCAAGTCATGTTGGGGGCACAAATATGGTCACATCGCACATACATCACCAACCTCTGCTAGTCATGTTGGGGATTCATCATCAACCTTTGTTAGTCATGTTGAAGGTTCGTCACCAACCTCTACTACTCATTTTGGGAATTCATTAAGGCAGGTTGAAATCATATGTGTGTGAGGAAGGGACCCTAAATAATATTAGGTAAGTGACAAGATGCAAGTGAACTAGGCCTACTCCCTCTATGTTAGGTTTCATTCCTCTGGTTTCAAATAGGTAATAGGAGTGGGTCCTCTAAAAAGT
>SNQJ01S0041297.1:0-14639 GCA_010110895.2 Picea sitchensis | reverse complement strand
AAACGTTATATGGTTATGACTTATGTTTCATGTCACATGTACGTCTCCCTCATACTAGGTTGTAAGATGCACCTTGTTTCTCTGAGCATGATAGACTCAAGAATCACACTTCTCGGTTAATAAATTTAATGCTTGTTGTTTCCATTATTTGTATTGGGTTAAAGGGTTAACTAGGTTGCAACTATAGTTATCTCTCTTTCATTTCCACATTTTCCTAAGTAGTTAATTAAACCACCAAAGATAAATAAGTAAAATGAACCAAATTGACATCTTTGGTTTGGTAATTTCTCTAATTATTTCTTTTGATGCAAATTAACCTAATCAAAATATCACATAGACCCTACTAATAAATTTTCACTTGTAAATACATTACATAATTGATCTCTCAATTAAATTAGTGTTCCAATGGTAAGAGTGCTTGATGAAGGCACATTTCTATACGTGGTTGTGCATAATCTTTGAACAATGTTCCTTTCATCTTACCTTAACTAAGCATCATATTTCTTTGATATATGTTTTGCCATGATAGAAGAGAGTAAAATATATCCTTTTGTGTTGTTTAGTATTCATTGGGCCTTTCATTGAGCCAAGCATGTTCTCATTGGTGTTGGGAGGGGAGAAGGTTACTATTATGCTTTTCTTCATTATGATTCTTCCCATTTTATTTGACATCCCCTTAATTTATGGTAACTTAATCTTGATTCCAATGTTGTCTACATATTGTCTTTTGCAAGGTCTCCTCAAGTTTTGTTATTATTTTTTTGACATGTCTTTCATTGAAACCATTCTTTTTTAACACTAAGCACTCTTACCACTAGGGACACCATATTTGTATTGAAAATGTCATGGTTATTGTGAAGGAGGATAACTACATTAGAAGGAAGATAAGGAAAGCATTGGATATCTATAAGGATTATAATAATTTAAATAGAGAAGATAATTTAAAACTCAAAGATAGTTGGTGATTTATAATTGCTCAGCCCATCACTAAGTCAATTCACTAGTACTCAAACTCTCAATATAGAAAGATATATCAATATATAAGGATATATCATAAAAAATAAGGTAACAATGTTGATTGATTTTGTAGTACTCACAATTTCATTAACTATAAATTGGCCAAACTTCTCAGGTGCTTTATATATACAACATCAAAGTTTCAAGTAATGATTGCAGATGGAGGTGCACTAAATTGTTAAGGGAAGTGATATATCATTAAACTCACTATGGGGGGTTATTTTTTGGATAACTCAATGATTCAAATCCAAATGGATGGTGTTGATGTGATATTAGGGGTCCAATTGTTACAATCATTAGGAATAGTGGATTTTGATTTTAAGGAACTTTTCATGAGATTTTCTTTGAAAGGAAAGGAATTTGTACTCAATGGTATTCAAGTAAAAATGTCTAAAATGATAAGCTCTAACAATATAACAGAATTGTTAAAAAAGGGACACCATGGTGTATATGCACAATTACGCTCACTAGATGTTATTGAAAATCATTCCAAGGTATTTGGAGAGATGTCGAAAGGAATCTTTTATGTTAGAGAGCATGCTCACTCTATTCACTTTTAATTGGGCAACCTTCCTCCTACATTGGACCTTTTAGAGATACCCCTATGCCTAAAAGAGTGAGAGAGTGTATGGTTCAAGAAATGTTAGACGTCAACATCATTAGACCTAGCCAATGTGCATTCTCTTCACTAGTAGTGATGGTTTCAAAAGGTATGGTTCACGACATATGTGTTTGGATTATAAAGATCTTAACGAGATCACCATTAAAGATAAGTCTCATATTCATGCCATTAATGAACTGTTAGATGAATTACAATGGTCCATTTTATTTACTACGTTGGATCTTCATTCAAAATGTCATCATATTAGAATGAGGCAAGAAGACATTCTCAAAACAGGATTTAGAAGACATGAAATTCATTATGAGTTTTTGGTGATGCTATTTGGCCTTACTAATGCACCTTCCACATTTCAAATATTGATAAATTATGTTTTCAGGACATTTATTAGAAAATCTGTGTTAGTATTTTTTGTTGATATACTAATCTACAACAAGTCTTGGGAAGAGCATGTACAACATGTTGACATGGTCTTAAAACTATTGGAGGAACAAAAAATATATGAAAATACTTCCAAGTGTTCCTTTCAGGTTCATGAAGTGGAATATTTTGGTCATACTCTATCTCATGAAGGTGTCAAAGTTGACCTTAACAAACTGAATGCTATGATGGAATTATCAATTTGCAAAACCTTGAAGAATCTTAGAGACTTCTTAGGATTGACGATCTATTACCACAAGTTTGTTAAGAACTATGGTAAAATAACATCACATCTAAAATTGTTAATGAAAAAGGATGCATTTTCTTGGACTCGAGAAGCAATCAAAGATTTTGAAAAACTTAAGGAGGCCATGTGTAGAACTCCTATCCTGGCTACACCATACTTCACAAAAACCTTTATATTAGAATGTGATGCCTCAAGGCATGGAATTAGTGTAGTTTTAATGAAAGAAGGAAGGCCCCTTGTCTTTGAAATATACCAACTTAAAATAAATAACTTCCTAAAACCCATTTATAAGAAGGAAATGTTGGTCATCCTACATGTAGTTAGCAATGGTGCCCATACCTAATAGGAAGGTGTTGACCAAAATTTGGTCATCTTTATTTTCCCTCTCTTGGATTAATAAAAAAAATTGATATCATAAGATGAAATTTTTTGAACTATTATAAGTTCCCTATGTATCCCCTGACCTCAGCTTCGTCACGCATTTTTCGGATCGGAAATACGAGTTCGTATGCTCAATATATCCAAGTTTAAAGTTTAAAGCGGAAAAAAGGAACCTCTTTCATGTGAAATAAAGATAATCTTTTGGAAGCACTTTAAATTTTTTTCGAGCTCAAGACCCTTGAAAATATTCTTGTGTTGGGTTTAAAACCTATAAAAAATATTCATGGTATTTCTCATGGGCACATGTCATTTTCCTCTCTTCCCTCACCCCTCATATCCCATACTTAGTTTTTGTTTGATTTATGGCGGTCGGTCAGACTCGCCATAACTCCATCACCTCTACCCTTCATCCCCTCACATTCATCCCCGACAAACTCACCTCACCCCTTCATTTTCCTCACTCCCAAACCCCTCCCCACATCCTAAAAACTACCCCATTAACTTCTGGAACCTACAATTTTCTCTTCACTTACCCTTTCGCTTGCTCTCCCATACATAACCATTATTCCAAAGTTTTCCCCATTTAAACCATGAACCAATAAGATCATTCCACATGGAAGCATGGAATTGTGACACATGAAAACTCGTGGAATATTATTATTAGAGACACATGGAAGTATATGAATGGATAATTCATCAATGACTGGGCATGAGGTGGATGACGACAGGATTCCAAAAAATTATTATTTTATTCAACAATTTTCCAAGGGTCGAATCCTTCAAGCTCCATAATTTCTTCTCTTCTCGTGTTTCTTGCTAAGCTATCAAATACTTTGTATTATATATCATGAATAATATAATATAACAATGCATGTGGGATAGACTTTTAAACCAAAAATTTGAATTTTATGAAGGGAAGCACGAAAATCAATCCAAGGGCTGAGATTTGCCCATCAATTTTGATCGACGGTGGCTGAGCGTTGATCTTGCAGAGGCCATAACTTGAGCTCCGAGTGTCAGAATAGTGCAAAATTTATATCGTTTGAAAGGTATTTAGACGTACAATATGTTGGTACAGGTTTCAAATGTTGAAAGTGGATAATGTTTTCTCAAAAATTAAAATATCAGTCATCTGCATTTTTAATGGGCCTACATGACAATTCAACTTCACGAGCTCATATCTTGAGATCCGGGTGACAGATTTGGGAAAACATTATATTGTTGGAAAGATAAGACGATGAAGAGAACATTAGAAGTGGTATAAATGGTTAAAAAATTATTTTACACTTTCATAAAATTAAATTACAGACATCCTATTTTAATGAGAAATTAATTAAATTATGAAAATAAAAGTTTATTTAAAAACTTTTATTAAAAAGGGAAAGAAATAGTTGAGACAATTCCTGTAACCATCAAAAAAGAAAATAAAATGAAAGCAGAAAGAAAGTGAACAGGGGGATGAGAGACCACCATAGTAAGTTTATGTTGATTATATCCTTCTTTTCTTTATCAAGTTCTTCATCCAGTCATTCCACCTCTTTCACTAGAAAGGTTTAACCGAAGACTGATAACTCATTTTTTCTTCTTACCAGGTCTTGTTGATTCTTCTACCGCCCACCGTCTTCCTTATAAATAATTATTTCTTGTATTTATTTTCTTTATGGTCCGCGGGAGCCCCAATCCCTGTCTTTAAGACAAACACATTTACAATTTCAAAGAATATGTAACAAACTATATATTTTTTATAAATTTCAAGAGAACTACTTTGGTAACAATCTCGATTGTGCTTTGTAACCCTATTTTCAGAATGTAAAATATTTGAGGTTGATCTATCATTATCTTTATTTGAGCTTCCCATGTGTCCACTGTGTTAAAGTTCTCTTATGTTGTGGATCATCTTATTTTTATTTAGTGTGATCATAAACCTTTATCTTAAACTATGATGGATGTGAGGAAATTTTGATTATTTCTATTAAATGTGTGGAGTGAGTGATTCCTGGTCCTTTCTCAAGAAATTTCTTTAAAAATAAAACAAAAATATTTTCCTTTTATTTGATTGAATTTTTTTATATTTATTTGATTACCACAACAGACTTCTGTTAAGTCCCACATTCTAAATATTTAGAAATCCTAAGAAAAACTAAAGAGTACCACCTCTATAAAACGCAGGGGGATTTACATCCTCGTGAGGTTGTCATTTTGGTCCTAACAGATTCAAGGGTCAACATTTTTGGAGACCATACTAGGGAACGATTTGTTTTCAAGAGATATGATACCTTTTGGATAAAATATTGTTGGAAGACTAGAATCAGTCGGGTTTTAGTTTGAGAGAAAATTTAGCGATTGATTCAAGATGAATTGGGTTTTGGAAAACCTTGTTCAAAGAGAATCGAATGGCCTTGAAGGTTTATTGTTGAAATTCTAGTCACAAATTAGTTATGACAACATTTATGGAACCAAAAAACCACCAAAGTTTTGGGAGGATGATCTCCCTGACAACTCTATCCTCAAAACTAAAGATCTTAAAGAAATGTGCCCCGGTGACTTCACTAAAAATATATCTGAATTTCAAGAAGACATATATGAAGACTCCTCCGGGGAATTTTTCTCATACTATCAAGAGATTTCTCCTCCTCCATTAACAAAATTTGTTCAAGGAATAATGAAAGGAGAAGGTATCGAAAGAAAGAAAAGGTTTCACAAAAGCCCACTCAGTTTGCAAGGAGAGGTTCACCCATTGCCAGATATTTCTATGGACAAATTTCCAACATTCTGCGAGAATGTTTCAGAAGATGCAAAGAAACATTTGATTAAATTTGGCAGTGCTTGTGAAATTTTTAATGTGGCTCAAAATGATGTTGCATGTCGGTTATTTATCTTGACTTTAAAAGAAGATGCCATTGAATGGTTTTATTTATTGCTGCCCGAAACCATCACTAGTTGGGATGTACTAGAAAACTTGTTTGTAGAAAGATATTTCTCAAGAAAATATCCATATTCTCTTTTCTTGAAGTTGGTTGAAATTGGGATGAACAAAGAAGAAACAGTTAAATATTTATCTTTCAGATTTATGAAAGTTCTTCATGATATTCCTCAAGAAATGTTTCCAAACGATGTCATTATTTTCAGTTGTTACGAAAATGATTTGCCCACAAATTTGAGATTTCTATTGAGGAAAGAAGGAAAACACATCTGTAAAGAATTAATGCAGTGAGCTCAACTTATTGAAATATTTGTTCTTGAAACCGGTGCCAACATATTAGACCCCCTAAAATTTATCCAAGACAATGGAGGAATGAATTTAGAAGAAAATTTTGAGGAAAGAAATGATTTTTTTTTTTTCCAGATCCTGATATTGAAACAAAAAATGAAAACTAAAATTTTCAATCCAAGAAGAAAACCATCCTCTGTATGATTCATGGGAGGTAAACTTCAACCTCTCATGTGCTCAATTTGAGAATGATGATTATAGTGAAATCAAGGATGAACATGAGGACTTAATTCAGTTTGTAAAGATTGTAGCAGAGTCTCAAATAATACAACCAAGGTACATCAAGACACAACCACAATGTTTACACTAGAGGGATATAAATCATCACTTTACATCAGATTTGTATTATGTTGATTATTTTCCTAAAGCAGAGTTTCATGAAGAAAGCATTTTCCAAGCATCAAAGGAAAGACATTTGAAGCAACGAGAATCATGGATGATACATTTTATTTCTGAAGATCATGAAGTTATTGATGAACAACAAAATATGGCCTTACAATTCCCCACAAAATTTCACCAACAACTCACCATTACAACCTCACCACGAAAACATGATCATTGTACAAAGGAAGAATTCCTTCAAGGAATTGATGTTGAATCATAAATCTTAGATGTGGTTGATGGTAAGGAAATAGATGAAATTATTCTCAGATTGGAAACTCCTTATCCAATCAAAGAACACAATATTCCTGAGCAAATAAAAGTTGATTTAATTGAATCATGGTTCCAAAGCATTGTTGGCCAAATGATACAATCAGATTTCAAGCACATCTTGTTCAGTCTCATCATAGTATACTTTGGGCATGTTTTTGATCATTTGGTAGAAACCTCAGCATATTGCCCAATTCAAGAGCTCATTCTACAAGAAGGATGGATGCTTGAATGGCTCCATTGGAAGTCTTCCTACACCTAACGTGCCCCTTTCTTTCAATTAAGTTAGGGTAGGTAGATCATGTATGTATATGTTTTGTTTCTTCTGTACATTTTTGCATAATAAGGAGTATTTATATTGAAGTTTGAAGATAACTCCATGAAAGGAGAATAATTCCAAGATTTCATTTTGAACATGACTCTATAGCCCAATGGAGAAGGCGATTGGTATTAAGATTTTGGTCATCTTTATTTTCCCTCTCTTGGATTAATAAAAAAAAATTGATATCAGAAGATGAAATTTTTGAACTATTATAAGTTTCTTGTGTCCCCCGACCTCAACTTCTTCACACATTTTTCGGATTGGAAATCCGAGTTTATATGCTCAAGATATGCAGGTTTAAAGTTTAAATCGGAAAAGACCCCTCTTTCATGTGGAATAAAACTAATCTTTTGTAAGCACTTTTAAATTTTTTCGGGCTCAAGACCCTTGAAAATATTCTTGTGCTGGGTTCGAAACCTATAAAAAATATTCACGGTATTTCTCATGGGAACATGTCATTTTACTCTCTTCCCTCACCCCTCATATCCAATACTTAGTTTTTATTTGAGTTATGGTGGTCGATCAGACTCCCCATAACTACCTCACCTCTCCCCTTCATCCCCTCATGTCTTTCCCCGACAAACTCACCTCACCCCCTCATTTTCCTCACTCCCAAACCCCTTCCCGCAACCTAAAAACTACCCCATTAATTTCTGGAACCTACAATTTTCCCTTCACTTACCGTTCTTCCTGCTCTCCCATACTTAACCATTATTCCAAAGTTTTCCCCATTTAAACCATGAACCAATAAGAACATTCCACATGGAAGCATGGAATTGTGACACATGACAACTCATGGAGGGAGACACGCGGAATGTTATTATTAGAGACACATGGAAGTATATGAATGTATAATTCATCAATGAATGGGCATGAGGTGGACGACAATGGGATTCCAAAAAATTATTATTTTATTTGACAATTTTCCAAGGGCCGAATCCTCCAAGCTCCATAATTTCTTCTCTTCTCGTGTTTCTTCCTAAGTTATCAAGCACTTAGTATTATATATCATGAAGAATATAATATCTCAATGCATGTTGAATATACTTTTAAACCAAAAAGTTGAATTTTATGAAGGGAAGCACGAAAATCAATCCAAGGGCTGATATTTTCCCATCAACTTTCATTGACGATGGCTGAGTGTTGATCTTGCGGAGGCCATAACTTGAGCTCCAGGTGTCGGAATAGCACAAAATTTATACCGTTGGAAAGGTATTTTGACATAGAATATGTTGGAATAGGTTTCAAATGTTGAAAGTGGATAATTTGTTTTCAGAAATTAAAATATTATTCAGCTGCATTTTTAATAGGCCTACATGACAACTCAACTTCACGAGTTCATATATTGAGATACGAGCAACGGATTTGGGAAAATTTTATATCATTGGAAAGATGAGACGATGAAGAGAACATAAGAAGTGGTTTTCATGGTTAAAAATTTGGTTTTCACTTTCAGAAAATTAAATTACAGACATCCTATTTTAATGGAAAATTAATTAAATTATGAAAATAAAAGTTTATTTAAAAACTTTTATTAAAAAGGGAAAGAAACAGTTGAGACGGTTCCTGTAACCATAAAAGAAGAAAATAAAAGGACAACAAAAAGAAAGTGAATGGAGGGGAGAGATACCATCATAGTAAGTTTATCCTGATCATATCCTTCTTTTCTTTATCAAGTTCTTCATTCAATTATTCCACCTCTTTCACTAGAAAGGTTTAACCGAAGAATGATAACTCCCTNAACAAAAAGAAAGTGAATGGAGGGGAGAGATACCATCATAGTAAGTTTATCCTGATCATATCCTTCTTTTCTTTATCAAGTTCTTCATTCAATTATTCCACCTCTTTCACTAGAAAGGTTTAACCGAAGAATGATAACTCCCTTTTTCTTCTTACTAGGTCTTGTTGATTCTTATACCGCCCATCGTCTTCCTTATAAAAACTTATTTCTTGTATTTATTTGATTTATGGTCCGCGGGAGCCCTAGTCACAGTCTTTAAGATAAACACATTTACAATTTCAAAGAATATGTAACAGACTATATATTTTTTAGAAATTTCAAGAGAACTACTTTGGGAACAATCTCGATTGTTCTTTGTAACCCTGTTTTCAGAATATAAAGTATTTGAGGTTGATCTATCATTATATTTATTTGATTTTCCCATGTGTCCACTCTGTTAAAGTTCTCTTATGTTGCGGATCATCTTCTTTTTATTTTATGTGATCAGAAATATTTATCTTAAACTATGATGGATGTGAGAAAATTTTGATTATTTCTGTTAAATGTGTGGAGTGAGTGATTCCTGGTCCTTTCTCAGGAACTCTCTTTAAAAAGAAAACAAAAAAAAAATCATTTTATTTGATTGCAATTTTTTTATATTTATTTGATTACCACGGCATAATTATGTTAAGTCCCACATTCTGAATATTTAGAAATCCTAAGAAAATCTAAAGAGGAGTACCACCTCTATAAAAACATAGGGAAATTTACATCCTCGTGAGGTTGTCATTTCGGTCCTAACGGATTCAAGTATCAACAGAAGGCACTTCAAGGTAGAAACAAATCATGAAAGTCTAAATTGTATCTTGGAACAATAACTATCTTTACAAGAGAAACAAAAATGAGTTACAAATATGCTAGGTTATGACTTGGAAATTATCTACAAAAAAGGGAAACAAAATGTGGTGGTAGATGCACTTTCAAGGAAAGAAGAAAACATCGGGAGCTTACTTTGTGCTATTTTTGTTCTACAAGTTGATTGGGTAGACGTAGAAAGGACATAATGGAAATATGGATTAGAAGGAAAGGAACCTCATTCAAGAACTACAATTGGACCCTAGTGCATCAAATAAATTTGTCTAGAAGAATGATTCATTTTGTTATCAATATCACCTATATTTATGTAAGAATTCCTAACTCAAACAAAAGGTCCTTTTGTGATAAGGCACAAACATTTTTGAGAATTAAACACATAGATAAAGAGGGAAGCATTATATCTTATATAAAAAGGAACCTAGATTACAATGTTAAGCCACATCCACAGAATTATACACTTATGAGCAAGCCATTTAATATTTTAAGGTGCCTCCATCCCTTGTCCTTCTCTTCAACTTGAGATCATTCGTAGACACTTGAAAAAAATATGGAAATGAGTTTCTTCAAGCTTCCAATATTGAGGATTATGGTGGAATGTTGACCTATGATTTGAAAATTGAGTAAAACAGAGATACGAAGATGGTGTAGAATGTTCTTTGGTCATTAAGAGTAAGGATGGGTATGTTTCAATAGGGTTCAGAAGATGGATGATATCGGGTTGAGGAAAAGGATTAGGGGATGGAGGTGCCTCAAAATATTCAAGGGATAATTCATCAATGCATAATGCTTTGGATGTGGCTTGATGATGTAATAATTTGCAATTTGTAGCATCAAGGTTCATATATTGATGATAGTGGTAGCATCGTGGGGGATGAGAAGAGGAAGTATTATTTCTAGGGAGATTAGAAGGATTTGCTAGAGGGGGTATGTAAGGGGCACAAGGAGTTTTAGGAGGGAGCGAATGAGCACTAGGGTTAAGGTTAGGGTTATGAAAAGGAGTAAAATAAGGGCACTTGTCTAATTTGTGTTCCACATAAATGGAATGGATAAGAGCTTGGTCTAAGGTGGTGCTCTCAAACATAAATAATTCATTACGAAAAATACTTAGCAACCATAATTAAATTTAGCACAAGTACCTCTTCAAATCCTTGATCTTTAGTTGAAGTTGAATCTTGGTGAAAACCTCTATATATTTTTGTATGCTTTGAACATGAGTTTGGAATATCTATTGTTGGCCCTTGACCAAGTTTTGAGGAACACTTGGTCATAATTGACCATTTTTGGGACTTCGACAGCCTGTCGAAGACAAAGCGTAAAGAAAAGAAGAAATTGCGGAAGCTAGGCCCCCTTTTGGGTCCTTTTTGGGTTTTTGGGAATATGTAATGGGAAAGGGATGTTGGCCCGTGGGTTTACCCATGCTTAGGCCCAATTTTGTAATGTATAAATAGAAGGATAGGAAATGTAAGAAGTAATAGATGTCAGGTAAATTATATCCCTTTTCGAATGACCTGAAAACATTAAATTGTCAGACCAGGGTTGGTAATCTTAGAGCTGCTACACTATATGTGCGGGTAAGAATTTTCTAAAAACTATTCAAAAGAAGCCAAAATTACTCTATCTATAAAACCCTCTACTTTCAAAGTGTAGGAAAGGATATTTAACCATTAATTTCATCTATTCTATTTTAACCATCCACTGTCTACAACTAATGCTAAGCAAACCATTTAATCTATGCCAAACTAGAGAAATGTAATTTAAATACCAAACATAACTCTAAGATTTCCTTGAAATCATCTAAATTCTATTTTAACTTTTAATCATAACTCCTATCATATTCTATAATCTACTAATTCACAATTCATCTATCAGAAATGCAGAAAGAAATGTTTTAATCTTGATCACCAAATTCTCTTCTATTCTTTATTCATCTATAATGTTGTGGGTGCTAGTGGAGAAATACTCTATGAATCTAGATATAAAAATAAAGATTTAAAATTCACAGTTCAAAAATGAAATATTAAACCTGATTAACTTCTAATTAACTCAAATAATCATAACCGTGATGAACAAGTACAAAACAAAGTAACTAGTGCGAAATGGGTACGGAACACTAACAACAACTCTATTCTATTTTTAAGTGTAAATCTATTTCCCATGAAAGGGAAATCCTATGAGATTGTATCGTAAGGATAAATTTAATCTACTCTATCCTGAAGTCATTTCTTCATATACAAAATCACAACTAACTCTTAAATCAAATTCACTAATTATCCACTAACTATAAATTCAATCTAAGTCACTAACTCTGCAATTTCCTTCAACCGACCTATGTAAAAGTAAATGATATAAAAACTAATCAGACTTCCTTCTACGTTCTAGTTTTAAACTTACAGACTACCAACTAAATTCATTGAAATTCAACTACCACATGTGAATCTATCTATATTAACAGGAATTCAAACGATCCAAGCCTTGTGAATTAATTTAAAACCTATTTAATTCTACCATTCACTATCTCTATCCTATAGTTCGATCTACAACTTTGGCAAATTGATGATTCAATCTACAAAGAATTCTACAAAACATGGTTATTCAAATCTATCTGTCAACTATGCTACGCTCTGTGCACAGAGATTACTCTATAGAATTGCAATGCCATGTGATCTAAATTATAACAGAATTCAATCTAACAGTTGCATATTTAAATCATGAAAACATGAAACGATTTCTACAGTGATTATTTCTACAGAAAAGACAATCAACATCTACTATAAAATGGAGAGATCATCTACCCTTGATGGTGGGCCCTCCCACAGAGACAGAGATCGCTGTTAACGCTTAAGAAAAGAACAATATACGCTACCATATCTATTCAACAGCTATTTCATAAATGACTAATCCATGTGTTCAACTTTAACGAGACATCAATTTAGAGAGAAAACCAACATCATTATATTCTGCAAAAGTCTCAGTCGAGTTTATCAAAATCAATAGCTCCCCTCATACTGGGGCAGACCCATCGTTTTATAATGTTTTTAATCCTTGGTTTTTGGATCTGCGATCCTCCATCTAAGCTAACTACCAATGCTAAAAATGGAAAAGCCATGCATTACACAGAATATTAATTACATAATAAACTTGAATGGGCGATCTCATGACACGAAGTGTCATGAGATTCACCTCTAATAACAAATTCTAGTTAATGCATCTCTGCATGCGTCCTTCTTTGAATATGAGTTCAGCTTGTATGCTGAAGTGGCATCAAACCTTACGAAGCTTCACGAGAAAAAAGGAGGCCGCGTCAACATGTGATAATCTGCAATAGAGTAGTCAAAAGAGCTACATCCCAATATTGCATTAGTCCATTAATCATAGTATGCATTCTTTTAATTAACATTCAAAAGATTAAAACATTTGCAAAATGTATTAAAAGATGATCTTTTTACCTTAAAAACATGGTTAGGCAGGGCAAAAGGATATAGGCTAGAAATGTAGCAAAATAGATAGATGTTTGTCAAAAGGAGATATAAGATGTTGGTAACTGGTGCAGAACAGGTGAAAAACAAGTCAAAGATATGCAAAATAGAGGTCATATTCAGAGCCCAACATTTCCCCCAGGCTAAAGTACTTGCATGTCCTCATGCAACAGGACTAGGAACAAGGGAATTAATGAGAACTTTAGGGATGATTTTAGGGGCTAAATTTCTCTCATGGGCTAATTTTCCATGGTTTTTCCCAAAAAGAGATTCGCTATTCTCAAAATGATTCGCCCAAATTTTATAGGATAAAATTATTTTACCTTAAAAATCGCCAAACTTTTATACAAACTATATAAAGTCCTTAGAAATTTGATTTTTTTTTCAAAAATATCGCCAAACATTTTCCAGCTGGCATATGAAGGATTAGTAATAATCGCCAATGTTTCTACATTTTAAAATAAATTTCCATCCTTAAAATCATCCATGGAGAACTTGGAAACCAGGAACTGTTTGTATCTTCAACTGTCTAACTTGCTTCTTTAATCTTCTGATCTGTGCTTGTCTCTGATGAGCAATCTTCTTAATCTTTTGCATCTTCTTAAGAAACTCTGTCTCCCTTCCTTCTAGCCGCTCTACCTTAGCTCTCAGATGGGTGTTCTGGATTATTCTCAACTCATTTTCTGTTTCTATATGCCTATTAAGAACTTCATATTCTTCAAGTTTCTCCTTTAGGCGCACATTTCTTCTTACCCGTTTGCCAAGGGAAATACATCCTTTGCCACTTCGAGAATCAACATCTGGAGGGTCCATCAAATCTGTAGGAAAAAACCTTCTAAATTTCCATCAACATTCTCTTGCATTGGTGTAGACATTGATTCATGTACCTTAGGGGCTTCTTCTGTTTTCTTACAATAGTCAAATTCATTTTCAACAGAACCTTGAACAACATTCAAAACTGAGTTAACAAGGTATTCAATATTTACAGGATGTTGACAGTCAAGAACATCAGTTGCAGGGTTACCAACGAGGTCCTGAACATCCTGTTTTGGAACAATCTCTTCCTCCTCAGGAATTTTCACAAAGTCTTCAACACCTTCTACCCGTCTATGAACTTCTTCTAATAATAGTGACATGCTCCAAGTTGGACTTGGCTGGAAATCTGTTCCCACTGTAGGAGCTTCCTCCAGGTTAGCAATTTTACTTCTGGTCATAGGATTTGAATGAGAAGGGTTATCTAAAGACTTTTCTTTGATTCTTGGTTTAACAATGAAGTCCTCAAATCTGTCAGAGTCGAGGTCTTCATCCAATCTCAACTCAAAATGAAAAGGGCTAGGCAGTTTGTCTGCAACTGGTTCCGACTCAATATACTCCATATTCTCCTTACCTGGATTTGGCTTCTCCATACACTTGTCTTCCTCTCAGCAAATTATGCAGGTTGGGCTGAGAATGGATAAGGGCAGAAATATTATGCGTGACAGGTGTTAGGACCACATATTGTACCCTGTTTGCCCATACTTTTTGCCATTATTATACCCTTCATCACCTGTATTTTGACTTATACTATCATTTCACCTGATCATTCCAAGGTACATAACGTCCTTTCTCATTATTATATGCTTAATCCGTTTTGCATAAT
>SNQJ01S0041296.1:19621-51531 GCA_010110895.2 Picea sitchensis | reverse complement strand
GGGATTTCGTTGTGAGGCAGAAGGATGGTGGGTGTGCGCGTGCGTAGGCGACTCGCGAATTTGGTCCAGGGTCGTGGGCGAGGGATGAAACGAGGAACAACAGGTGTAACGACTTGCCATTTAAACACCAGAATTAATGATTGTCATTTAAACGCCAGCACACCAGAATTACAAGATGGACGCGACTTGCAGAACACCAGAATGCAAGATGGAAGGCGGCTTCCATTCAGTTCATATCGCGGAAAATCCCAAACCCCAAGGGATTAACACCAGGGTACCTGTATAAGGTAATTTATTAGGAAGGAGATATTAGATTTTGAGGAGGGTGGTACATTAAATCCACTGGAAACCAAATACAGTCAGCGTCCCGCCAGTGCCATATCTGACAACCACTCAATCTAGTTGCAGTAGGATCTTTAAAAACCCACCAGGACGCCTTGTATAAAATGAAATAAAATTCTAGTGCCTTATCTATCATAAATTAACAATCCACCATATATTAACGATCCATCATATTATTTGCCCATTCAAAATTCATAACACAGGCCGATTCGGTTTTGGGTTAAGGTTCAGAACCATTCTACGAAGGGAAAGGCAAGGGATGGAGCGGCCTCAACGAGGTTCGCCATTTTCCCAAACAGGAACAAATAAAAAATTTATATAAAAAGAAAAACATCGGTAAATACTTTATTTACAAGGGGGTAGCAGCCGTAAAAGTTTCATAGTCACGCCATTAGCTATTAAGCTACAGTTCAAGCACACGATTAACACTATAACCACTGAAACTACCATTGCACAATAGCCATTAAAACCACAGTCTATAAACACACGCAACAAGATAGAAATGCCCAGAGATTTACATACTTGTGTCCTTAACGCTTGCAGCAAATGATTCTTGTGCTCCCGCCACTCCTGCTCCTGCTTGTCGACCGTAGAGGACTCACTGGTACCTCCCAGCCAAACGCTAGGGGTACTCTCCTTCCCCCTTTGCCTTTGAGCCACAAAGGAATGCAACAGCTATGATGGCCCTGGCTACCGACAAGCCTCAGGCTGAGCTACCTCAAATCCACTAGAATCCCAACTCCTACAGAAATGGAGTCCAGGTCCTACAGTGCATGACATAACAATTCCAATCTATCCAAAAGTCCCTTCCTTTCCCCTCTCCTCTCTTTTAACCCGGTCTCAAACCCTAAATCCCCTCTTTCTTTTAGGTTCCCCCCTTTTCCTTTTATTTTTCTTATTATTTTATTTTTTTCTATATAGCATATTTTTTAATTTTTTTATTTTAAAAATCAAAGAGTCACGGCTCATTAATAATTCCCTTCTGTGCACGCGCATTATATATATATATTTTTTACAATTGTTTATAATATGTATATATATTTTCATTTTTCTATTTATAAACATTACATTCATCATTTAATTTTATCATTTATCATCATTTAAATTCACCATTAATATATATATATATAATATATATATATATATATATATATATATATAGGATATTGAGAGATTAAAGTGATGACAAAAATGTATATGGAAAAATGAAATGTATTACATAAAAAGGGCAAAATGAGGCGTTAAAGGATGGATGGTGATTTAGTAATGTGAAGTGGACATGTAAAAGGGAGATGGATCTTATACAGAGAATAAGGTGATGGAGGATAGTTTAATAGAGTAAACATGGATAATGAGAGGAGGACCGTAATTACGGTTTTTTATTTTGTTTTTTTTTTTTGTCTAAATTTCATTTTGTTAAGGTCACACTAAATTTCCCCCACTTTTTTCTAGAAAAGTCTTAGGCTTAGGAGTTAGATTCTGAGCTAGGAGACAGTTGGTTAGGGAATTGCCAAGGATTTATTTAGGTCTTGATGACTTAGGGCTATTTAGACTGACTCCTTCCAACCACTGCCATTGCAGCCGTTCCCTTGGGATGCACCACGATGTAAAGGGTGCCATTCGCCTCTTGAATTTTTTTTGTGCGACGTGCCCTTCGGGATACACCATGTGCTCCAAAGGGTGCCACTCACCAACTTGTTTTTCTTTTGTGTAGTGCCCTTGGGATGCACGTGCTCAAAGGGTGCCACTGGCCAACTTGACTAATTGGTAGAAATCTATAACCCATAGAGTCAACACTCAGCTAGGTGAAATTGTGGGAGACCAAGGGCCTCTAAAGAATAAGGCCCGTGCCTTATTGCACACCCCTTAAAAAATCTTCATGAGTGACTGTATCATTCTACCCTCACGACATCGCGAGTCCTCTTGAACTAGGTAATCGTTAACCTATAGTTTGAGCCACGGCGAGAATGCTAGTAGACTGTGGCAGGGACGCTGCCACACATCTCCCTCAAATGTATGGTTTCTGTGTATGGCCCCTTTACTCCATGTGTGTGATGCAGTGACAAGATAACCATTGACGCATCAGCAATAATCATGTCAAAAATGTCAACAACAAATCATCAAATCCAATGAAACACCATAATAAACATATCACCAGGCCACACTCACGACTCGTTCAGGTAAAGGGGGTTCCTGCAAATGTTTCTGCATCCTCAAGGTCCAAAACCACACACTCAATAAAAGCGAGTCAATAGCACCTATCTAAATCAAATAGTAACCGCGACATGTCATGTCTGATGCATCATAATGAAGTATAAATGGTCTAACATCGCAAAGTCAGGATCATTCGCGAGCAAGTGTCCTCAAATAAGTGTTCTCGATCCATGAGGCGGGATGTTACATACACCCTCTTGGTCTAAACTTAGTCCTACGGTTCCCGGTGTAAATGCGAAATGTGTATCCGCGGTGTCATAGAAGTCTATCTATCCAAACAAAATGGAAACTCGTCTGCATATAATCTGCGTCCTCGGTGTCGCCGAGTGTGGACTATAATTGTCCCAGCGGACCTTGACACGATCTACCATTTCGGCATTAAGTAACTTTTTGAGCGATGATCACAAGATAATGACGGATCAGCCATGGGCACTCCCTCATTCGATGCAGGAACTGGGTCAATCGTAGTAGCAGGATCACTAATAATGTCTCAAAGCGGATACATGAAAGAGCATGGGCATAAACAAAGTCGAGGGTAAGGCTAGTTGATATTCCCGCGGGCCCTTTAACCGCAATCTCCACAAGGTTGCGAACCTGGGAGAGTTTAGCTCCTTTCTAAACTTGATCAGAACTCTTATGCGGTTTAACCATCAAGAAGACTCAATCACCGACCTCATAAAGTAACTCTTATGGTTTGCATACGCTCTTCCATTTCTTGGATGGCTTTTGGTCCCACCATGATCCTATCCTCAATTCGATGTTGGCCAGGGCATAGACACGGTCCTTATAAAGAAACTCAAAGGCAGCATCCTAATGGTGCTCTGGTAGCTGTTTGTAGCCGAACTCTACTAGAGGCAAGAATTCCTCTAGCAGCTTTTGTTGGGGTCATCCGTACATCCGCAGCATGTCTTTAGGGTTTGGTTCATAAGTTGTCTATCCATCCGTCTAAGATATACGGTACTAAAGTTAAGTTGGGTTTCACCACAGGAGCCTCGCCGGAAACTTGTCCAAAAGCGTCCGGTAAACACCGATCCTCGATGGGGTATATAATCTTTAGGCTATGTAACCTACAATCTCATTAGAAACTCGCTATGGTGCACGATATGTCATATGCGAAATAGTGAAGCACTCTTTGTTAGAGTGTCTACTACTACAAAATCGAGAGTCATGTCTCCTTGCCGTCGTGATAATCCAATAATAAAATCCATCAAAACAACCTCCCATTTCAATTCCAAAATAACATATGATTGTAGTAATCCTGTTAGGTGTCTATGTTCAGCCTTCCTGCTGACACTCGAGACATCTAACCACAAGTTGACTATGTCAGCCTTCATTTCCTTTCAAAGAATAATGGTTTGGGGTCTTTCCTAATCTTAGTAACTCAATTGAGCGTATAAAGCACTCTATGAGCCTCGTTCAGGATCAACGTCCTCAACTCTTCGTTTGGCGGTGCGTAAATCCAACCTCTAAACCTCAATAACCCATCGTTATCCAATGAATATCCCTCATATCATTGGTATCATCATCGTGTGTTGTCCGATAAAATCCTTGACGATTGTACCGGTCACATCATGTGGCTGTAAGGTGGGGAATATTCTCCGTGGAATTTGTCTAAAGGGGTAATGCCGAAAAGATCGTAGCGCCGGCTCCGAAAGGCATATGCCACTTTCGGTTGGCTATTTCTCTTTATGTAAGTAATCTCAAAGCCATACTCTCTAAGAAATTCTGACCAAAATGCGTTGTGTAGTGAGTCACTTGCGTAAAAATGTTGTAGTCCACAATGATGGGTCTTTAATTCAAATTTTCATCCCACAAGGTAATGTCTCCAAACCTTCAAAGGCATATCGATGGCTAATAACTCCAAATAATGCGTCACGGCGTGGTTTTCCTCATGCCTTCTTAGCCTCCTCGAAATGTAGCGATCACTCGTCCGTCCACGCATCAAGACTCGCCCTAAACCTTCCTTGGATGCGTCGAAGGGTGCACACCAGGAAGTCTGCGTCCATGTCGGGGGACCTTTAGTATCGGTTTCATTGTCAACAAATCTTTGAGCCTCCAAAATTCCTCCGCGCATTTCTCTATCCAAACAAACTTCTTGTTTTTTCTTACGCAATTTCGTGATAGGATTTGCTATCTTGAAAAACCCTCGAACAGCGATGGAGTAGTATCCTACTAATCCATGGCTACGCTTAATGTGACATTCGTTGGCCAGACCTGCATTCCATGTAATAACCTCAACCTTAAGTTCGATCCACGTGATACCTTCACGGAGATGACATACCCTAAGTAGTGAATCTCGGTACGATAAAAGTGCATTTGGACAATTTCCCTTACAATTTGTGTTCTCGTAAACATTGTAGTACCAAGCAAGTGCCGTCGTAAAAACCTCCATTGTCCGTGAGTAGATCAAAATATTGTCAATGAATACTTGGACGAACTTGTCCAGGAACTCTCGAAACACCTTGAACATTAACCTCATGAATAAGCTTTGTCGATCAAAGACTTAGAAACCAATAAACTCTTAATGTCCAAATCTAGTCTTAAAGGCGGTCTTGGGATGTCATCCTTGATCATAGCTGGTGATAACGGTTAGAATTGATCTTGGAGAACGCGTCATCTTGTTTGATCAAATAGATCATCGAAGATTCTTGGTAGGGATCGCGGTTCTGATGGTAGCCTTGTGGAGTTGACGGTAGTCAATGCAAAGCCTCCACGATCGTCCTTCTTCCGAGTGAAAATGGCCGAGATTGCACCCAGGTGACACACTGGAATGATATCGGTCCGGGTCAACAACTCCTTCGATTGCATTTCCAGCTCTTGTAACTCCGGTGGGCGTCCGATGAGGCATTTATTTTTATCGGTTCGGTTCCCGGTTTCGGGTCTATGGTAAACTCCGGTTCCCCCCTTCGGCGGCATCCCAGGCCACTCCCCTGGAAATACGTCCGCAAAATCCCTCACCACCGGAAGTTGTTCTAAACCTTCAGCTACTCCTTTCTCGTTTACCGCAAGGATCGCACAAGTTTTTCACTATACAGCGTGCTCTTTTGTAGCACATGGAAGAGGCGAACGAGGAAACTCACAGTTCCTTCCACCACACAATCCTGCGATCTCTGTCCTTCATCATCAGCAAGCTCAACCGTTTGTCTTACGGTTGAAATTATCGCTCATCGCGTTTCCAACCAATCCCATTACCGATCCGCGGCGTCTTAAAGATCCTAAGATGCGTGGCGTACAAGTTGAGCTTCGTGAGTAAACTCTCAGTTAAAGAACCTTGACCAGTAACCTTTCAACCAACCATTTTGGCTCGACCATCTCCATGAAGCTAAAACTCATCATGTTCGGCTACCTTTACCTTAATCCTTTTTAGCTGTGCACCAGAAATGAAACTCTCATTAGCTCACGGGTCTATCAAAATACTAAAGGGTTTGGTTAGCGATAGTACATGTCGTCTCGAATACAGTCGACTGGTGTTCTGCCTAACGTTTATTCACCGCTGCATGAACCCAATGGGCCTTGCCCTTATCTCCCATGATGTGGTCCGGTGACCGGACGCCACAGTCCCTATCACCGGGATAGCGCCAGTATGTGGCTCCCCACCGATCCAACACCCCTTCTTCAGCCAGTAGTCCTGGTACCCGAAGTAGAGATGGCCTTGCCGACTGCGAGCCTGATGCATTACTGGCGAGCAGGCCTAAATACTCTTCTTTAGCGGTAGTCTTTGCTTTAACTGGTCGCGATCGGTCCTCGACCAGGTGTTCGCTGCTGATGTGGCGGCCGTCGAGGTGTAGTGAATGTGGATAACCTCTGGAAGCCACGATATCCAAACATATGTCTCGCTGGTGTCTAACGTCGCGGCGCCCCCGATGAACTCTACCCTGCGGGTCTCCCTGGAGTCATGGTCTGACCCCCACTAAAAATATCCTCCTCTACTATGAGGACCTCTTGGACAACGTCGTGCAAGTTTTAAGGCATCAAAATCCTAACATTTACACGCAGGCTTCCGTTAAGGCCAAAAAACCAACCTGTTGACTTTGAGCTTCTAAGTGTTAAGGTACGGAGCATAGGGCGACTCCGCCAGCGTGCAACATTACTTCCGGGCGCGATACAACCTCCCTGTCGCCAATGCGGTGAACTCGGTGAGCTGACGGTCCAATGAATTCCTCTGAAAGAATTACCTCTCAAACCGTTCCTCAGCGGTTCCCGCGGCACATCACTCCACTGACCATGTTTAGCGCGGGCGGGGCGTCTTCCACCATAAATGACGCTCCACCGGTTGAAAGACCATCATGTGTACCTTCATGTTTGAGGTATAATGTGAAGTGTGAAGCACATCGCCATATTCTCAAACCATGCCTTGGTGGCTGCGTCGTTTGGGGCACCAAATAACTCGGGAGATTTTACCTTCTTGAGTTCATGGTTAATGCTACCAGTACCAACCAGACAGCGCGGTGTAACCTCAATGGGTGTTGATGCCCTGGTATCATCTTTTTCCAAACGGCTAATTAGTGCCTCAGAAATGAGCTGAAAGGATCTCATCATCCCAATAACATCACAAGCGCGATATGTTCACAGCCAGAGCACATGCTTCGCCTCCACAGGGGTTCACCTCGAGCGTGGATGCTTCTAGAGGCATCTCACCTACTCCCCTAGCACTTGTCGGTATGCCTCCGCGGTGTCCTCAACCATGATTACTTACTGCGCGCACAATCAACTTGATCAACAATGGTATAATAAAACCAACTCATGTCAACAAAATCCGTGGCGAATCCCAATTGGCGGGTGAGGCCAGCTACGATACCATGTAACAGCCTCACGGTTCACGACAGCGACTCACAACCGAGGTGCAATTTTTGTTTGTTTAGGGGTGTGTGCGCATGTAGAAACAATCCATGACTCCTCGTCATGGCTGGCGAATAAACAAGGCCTTAGGTAGACGAGCACAATCAAGGAATGACCCAAAATCCACCGGTGACAATGAAATAAGCCCTGGACATAAAGCGTTGCAACTAAGCGACATGTAGCGGAAAGACACCCGGTGTTAAGTGCTGTTTCATCCGCGAGGAATGGAAGAATCCAGCAACAATAGGTTTACTATTTCTGCGGAGGAAGGGAGGGCTTGGTCTTGTATATTTCTCGAAGAGAGCGGGGCTCACGGCCGATTGCTCGGGCATAAACTAATAAAATCTTTTGAATTCGGCGGTAGTGGAAGCTGTGCCTTTAAGCGACCGAGACTCGCGATGCGGCTCGAGGTGTATTATGAGAGTGGGCTGTGCCTTTAAACAACTTCAGACTCTTGATGCAGCTGCGTTCTTCACAGTTCACACCGGACATAAATGCTATAGGCTACAAGGGTGTCTATAATAGCCCGACACTAGCAGACCACGCAATGCAAGACCACCGAGTACTACAAAATCCGGGACAATCAAGACCTCTATGGGAGGCCGCCGTCGGGGAGGACTCAAAATCGACCAACCACTATTGAGAATAGCGAAGACATCAATCAGACCAATTGCTCCATTAATTATCATTAATCGACGAAGACTTTATCATAAAGTAAAAACAAATAATCTCAACCCCCATTGTGGATTTATAAGTCATTGGAAAGCGGTTCGGGGACAACAGTAAGCACAAGCGCGTTGAATTTTTACATTGTTAATGCATGCATGGCGAGCAATGATATCATATTGGTAAACCCTCGAACATCTACATTCTCCCTATTATCTTTCCTTTCGTTCCAATTTAATACCATACATTGAATAACCTAGCCATATTGCATTGCAATTTAGACCATATCATTAACATTGCAAATTAGACGAATAATAACGTTGCAAATTTAAACATCATCACGAACACTTCAATTAATCCAAGATTGACATTGTGATTCTACCGTCATTATTAACATTGCAAATAAAAACAAATATTATTATTGCAATTTAAACGTGACACCAAATGCAATTAAGCCATATTAATATTGCATTTTAAGCTTCATTCTTAGCATTCAATTTGACGGAAATAACATTAAATAAACAAGTTAGCATAGCAGTTTGAGCATCATCATCCATTGAAAATTTTAAAAATCCACCCTAAATTAACAAGGTTAACATGGTAGCTTAAGCACCATTATTACATTGCATTTTAAACATCAATAGCATAAATTAAACAAGGTTCTTCATGGCATCTTACGCAACATCATTATATTGCATTCTAAACCATAATAACATTAAATAAAACAAGTTTCATCATGGCAGCTTACGCAACATCATTATATTGCATCCCTAAACAATAATAGCATTAAATTAAACAAGATTCATCATGGCAGCTTACGCAACATCATTTATTGCATCCTAAACAATAATATCATTAAACTAAACAAGATTCATGTGAGCTTCATCATTATTATATTGCGTTAAAACAATAGCCAACATTAAATTAAACAAGATTCATCATGCAAGCTTACGTAACATTATTATATTGCATCCTAAACAATAATATCATTAAACTAAACAAGATTCATCATGGCAGATTACGCATCATTATTATTGCATTTTAAAACAATAAAGCATTAAATAGACGAGGTTATCATGGCAAATTAAGCATCATCGGTATGTTCAAGATTTAAACTCAGAATTCTAGGGTTTCTCGGGATCCTCGGCCAGTGCGCAAGTCAGAGCCGCAATAACGCGAAGGTAAGGGAGGAGGGAACGCGTGGTCCACCGTCTACTTTAGGCGAGTTTTTCAAGGGAAAGGGGAAATGTGGGGCGGTGTGATAGTGCTTGGAAATGCAGGCGAAGTGTTTCTGTGAGTTGTGAAGGGCAGTAAAATTTGGTACAATATGTCATAATTAAAGCGCAGTGGTTACATGGTGGGAATTATGTCGATTAACACTATAGGTACCGCAAGATGGAGGTAGAGGGTTTTAGAGATGGAAGTTCAATTTTAAATTCCATTTTGATAATAGATTCTTTCTCACCATACGATTAACATATTAACAACGCAAGTGACATGATAATTAGTTCAATGAGATTATGGTTAATTTTTTTAAAAAACCTAATTAAGGATACTATGTTCTAACCAATGTGAGTAACTGTATAAAGCTAAATTAACTTTGCATAATGGACAATTCTATTGGAAATTGATCATGTCATAAAACTAATTAAATAATTTTACCAAGGTAATCAATATTTGACCATGGATGTTGTCCAGATATTTTGAGATGCTCTTCACAAAATACTTTCACCACGGTAATCAATCCTTTGACTATGGATGCAGTCCAGATATTTTGAGATGCCGCTAAAAATGTAGGAAAATCGATCACACAGATCTCAGTGCATTCTAATATGACTGGACGATTGGATTGTACCTAAATAAGAATATGAGATATGCAATATTTTCTCTGACAATTTAAATTACTGACTATGAACCACCAGGCATCGAAGAGTGCATACAAACAACCCCTTTAAATTCAGTTGGGCATGAAAAATGGCTACACATATTCAAAACTCATTGCAGTGAAATAAGTCTGCAAAGTTTAAAATTATTGGACTGCGTATCCTTCTTCAGTAGGTACAAGGTTTTAACCAAGAAATTATATATCAACATAAGGCTAGTTCTGGGAGCTTATGAAATGATTGGATTTTTAACAGATACTGAGGTGGCAACCTTAGGAATATAATCTTTTCGAATATAGGAAGGCCACTATAGATTTTTTCAAAAGAGAATTGGTCATCCCCCTTATCCAGACTTACTTTATTCACTTTAAAATACAATTACTAATAAATTACAAACTTATACATAATCATTTATTTTCACTCTATAAATTTATAAATAGAAAACAAACTGATGTCTAACATATTTTAATTTTCTAAGTCATAATTTATTCTCCCTTATAAATAGAAGACAAATTTGTACCTAACAATTTATCCATTTTTAAGTCGCTCTCTATCACAAATGGTTAACCCAACGCAAGCATTATTTATGCAATAATAAATTATTGTTGACAAAATAACTCTTAATTGAAGAACCTCATCAATTATAATCATCATTACT
This sequence comes from Picea sitchensis, assembly GCA_010110895.2. Taxonomy (NCBI): domain Eukaryota; kingdom Viridiplantae; phylum Streptophyta; class Pinopsida; order Pinales; family Pinaceae; genus Picea; species Picea sitchensis. Next base: position 40,929 of record SNQJ01S0041296.1, on the reverse strand, counting down.
TCAATCCACTCAATAACATCAGTGATTTCACAGCGGCCAGAGGCGGAAATAGAATTTAGGGTTCATCTTGAGGTTAGGTGATATTATTTTGGATTTGAGGCCGGAAGGATGGTGGAGTCACTTACGTCGTGGCTGACTCGTGAATTTGGTCCAGGGTCGTGGGCGAGGGATGAAACGAGGAACAATAGGTATAATGACTTGCCATTTAAACACCAGAATTAAAGGTTGCCATTTAAACGCCAGCACTCCAGAATTACAAGATGGACGTGACTTGCAGAACACTAGAATGCAAGATGGAAGGCGGCTGCCATTCAGTTGAACCGCGGAAAAGGCCCTTGCCCAAGGGATTAATACCAGGGTGCCAGTATAAGGTAATTTATTAGGAAGGAGATATTAGATTTTGAGGAGGGTGGTACATTAAATCCACTGGAAATCAAATACAGTCAACGTCCCGCCAGTTCCATATCCGACAACCACTCAATCTAGTTGTAGTAGGTGCTTTAAAAACCCACCAGGATGCTTTGTATAAAATGAAATAAAATGATATTGCCTTATCTATCATAAATTAACAATCCACCATATATTAGCGATCCATCCTTATTTACTTATTCAAAATTCATAACCACCAGACCCGATTAGGTTTTGGGTTGGAGTTAGCTCATTTAGGAAGGAAAGGCAAGGGGCGAATTAGCCTCAGCGAGGTTAAGCCATTTTCCCAAGCAGGGAACTAATAAAAAAATTATATAAAAAGAAAACAATTAAATACTTTATTTACAAGACGGGTAGTAGCCGTAAAAGTTTCATAGTCACGCCATTAGCTATTAAGATACAGTTCAAGCACACGATTACCACTATAACCATTGAAACTACCATTTTACTGTAGCCATTAAAATCACGGAGTCTATGAAACCGCAGCATTAAGTGGAAATGCCCATAGATTTACGTAGCGTCGCCAACTACGACAAATGATTCTTGCTGCTCGCGCTCCCACGCTCACCTTTAGCAGTAGTAGAGGACTCAGGGTACCTCGACCAAATGCTGGTGGTTACTCTCCTTCCCCTTGTCCCCGGGCCATAAAGGGGCCACACACAACCCATGATAGCCTGTCTTCAGCTTCGTCCAAGGCTGAGTTACACCACTCCAAGTCAGTGAAAGTCCCAACTCCTACAAAGGAAATGGAGTCAGGTCTCTGAGTGCAGGCACAGCCACCAAATCTTTGAAAAGTCCTTCATACCCCTCTTCCTTTCTTTCATCAGGTCTCAAACCCTAAATCCTCTTTCTTTTGGGTTTTCCCCCCTTTTCCTTTTTGGCTGCCTTTTTTTTTTTTTCTATATATTTTTTTTTTGTTTTAATTTTAAAACTTAAAGAGTAAGTGCACTCATTAATAATTCCCTTTTATTTTTGCATCTATATATATATTTTTACAATTTGTTTATAATATGTGTATGCCATATTTTCATTTTTCTATTTATAAGCAGGCATTCATCATTGTAGTTTATCATTATCATCATTTAAATTCTGATATGTATATATATATATATATATAGATATATATATATATATATATATGGAATAATGGTAATGTAAAGAAGCGATGTAAACAGCTATATGGAAGAATGAAATGTATTACATAAAAGAATAATGAGGAGTTGAGGGGATGGATGGTGATTTAGTAATGTTAACAGGACATGTAAAAGGGATATGGTTACTGGAAGATTAAGGTTATGGAGGATAGTTTAATAAAGTGGGCATGGATAATGGGGGATAATGAGTGAGTTTTTTTTTTTTTTTTGTTTTGTTTTTTTAAATTTCATTTGTTAGGTCTGTTTCCACCTTTTTCAGAAAAGTCTCTTGGAAGCTTAGGGCTTAGATTACGAGCTAGAGTGATTGGATTGAGAGGAATTGCTTGGGACATTAGAGGTGCAGCTTAGGATAGGTAGAGCAGCTCCTTCAACCACCTTATTTAGAAGCGTGCGGGCCTTGCATATGCGCCAAGGGTCTCGCCTCTTAATTTATTTTAGGCGCCGAGGATACACCATGTGCTCAAAGGGTACCCTTTCATCATAGGTTATTTTGTGTGGCGTGCCAAGGATGCCGTGCTCCAAGGGTGCCACTCATGCTTGGGCCCGTTGGTAGACCTCTACCTGCTTACAGGTCAGCATCAGGTGAACTTGTAGGAGACTAAGGGTTCTAAGGAATAAGGCCACTGCCTTATTGTGCAACCCTTATATTCATCATGAGAAACTGTCGTAGTTGACCCTCATGGCATCGTGGGTCCCTCAAACTAGATAATCGTTAACCTAAAATTCAGGTCACGGCGGTATGAGGCGGTGTGAGACTCTTGTCCACCCCTCTCTCTCAGCCTCTCACCCAAATGCGTGTGGCCCCCCACTCCCATATGTGATCTGGTGACAAACTATAAAATTGTGATGCATCGAAAACAATAATCATGTCAGAAATGTCAACAAAAAATCATCAAATCGAATGAAACATGCTTGGTAACCTGTCACCCAAAAGCACATACTGACTGATCCAGATTGAGAGTTCCATCGATGCTCCTGCATCCTCAAGGTCAAAATACCCTGCACACTCAGTAAAACAAAATCAATAGCACTGTCTAAATATTAAAACATCATGTCGTCAATCAATCGCATCATAATCAAGTATAAAGTGTTTAACATCGCAAAAGTCGGATCACTTGCGAGCAAGTGTCCTCCAAATAATATAAGTGTTCTCGGTCGCCGGTAGGATGTTACACAGGAGGACTTGATGGAACAATCAAGTTATTGTGCTATGTGGAAATCCATTTCTATCCAGGCTCTATGTATCAAAGTTGACAATGGTAAGAGGTTAATTGTTCCAAATAAGTTGTAAATCATTGCTAAGAAAATAAAATTTTCCACACTCAGATATTTCGCAAAAATAAGGTTCATAAGTTTCATAAATTTTATTTTATGTTGGAGGTGTGCTTACAGAACATTCAAAATCCAGAATATATATCTGAAATTTTAGTTATACTTTTCATGTTGTATTGAAATTTGCTATAGATACATCATAGTCATAATTGTATCGCTTAAGATTTTGTATCGCATGTAACCTGGTTTCTTTTATTGTAATAAATCATGGAATGGGAAATTTCTTTGGTTTGGCTTGAATTCAAGTCCAGGGAATAACCCATAATCTTGTTGGGAAATAAATATAACAAGTGATTAAACACTTCTAATTCCATGAATAATAATACGAAGGTTAAATGAGCAATAACGTGTTAAAAAAAATAGGTAATTAGGCATCTTACGTACTTATCCTTGCAATCGGTTCAACCTTGAAACATTTTCTGATAAGTTGGGATCCTCTAATAATAAAAATTGTAGGGATACAATATAAAATCATAGAGATTCGTTGGAGTACAAGAAAATGTGTTATGGTACAAGGAGGTTTGTAGTCGCTGGTGTGAACATAAATGTTGTCTGGTTTAAGGGAAAACACATTCACTCAGCAACTAAATGAAAGACTAGGCCGATCAATGTCGACTTTCTTGATTCACAGGGACCAGCGCCGAGAAATTGTGGGCAAATACCGATCAGACAAGCTTGGTTTGTCCCAGTGATTCCTAGAATAGCAGTTAAGCAACCCGACTGTAGACAATTCGACAATTTAATCAAAATTTTAAAAGAAAAATTAGTGATCATCTTTCCTTTTCCGATCAATAAATGGGGTAGAAGTGAGTCAAAGTAGAGTGCTCGGGCACAAAATTCTGACTGACAGTTAAGATGAACGTAGCTTAGTAAAAGCAAAATGTGGTAGCAACAGCACGTAGTCACATTGAAGTTCAAAGCGGATCATGAGAAAACATATCCCACCTTACTACTTCGTCAAGAGAGACCCGCCTTGAGGGCTGATAGCATGTGATTCAACAGCGACCGGAAATAATTTGTGAGCAAAGTGATGTTAAGGATTCTCAACTGAAGTATGGCTTCGCATGGCTTTTTGCTATCACTGGATTCGTTTTATATGCAAATTTGATATGACTACAGTAAGCAAAATGGTCATAAATTACTACATGTAGAATTTTACTAACCCTCATTCACATTGATATAATTTACACCTGCTTGAGATTCCACCTGCTTGAGATCATAATCGATTTATTCATTTGCAACTAGGAGGTGTACCACCTAACATTAGGTTCCCTTATAGGTATCCATATTCCAAGAAGACTAAGATTGAGCGTATGATCCAATAAATTATAGAGGCCCACATCATTCAACCTAGCCAAATATATTTCTCTTCATATTGGTGATGGTTATGAAAAATATTGTTCATAGTAATATTGTCTAGATCATATACAAAATCAAAAATGACCATCAAAATAAGTTTCCTATTCCTTTCATTTCATGAATTATTAGATGGGTGTGTGGAAAATTTCACTAACTTGGATCTTTGGTTGGGATATCATCAATGAGAATCTTAGGAAGACATTGCAAAACATGTTCATAACGGATGAAGTGGTATGGTTTTTTTTTATGACATTTGGACTTACTAATCGACCTTCAACAATTCAAAGCTTAATGAATTGTATTTTCAATCCTTCATAGAAAATTGTTTTATTTTTATTTTTATGACTTAGTGGTAATGTTGAGTACGACAACATTGAGAGCGAGGATGAATCATGCAACACTTTTGTTTAATTTTTATTTAATTAAAACTATTAGTCATAACAATTGATCAACAAGAAATTACAATACACATAATTTTAGAAATGTAACAATCATAAAATTTATATTTATTTTAAAGCTAAAACTTTGTAGGAGACACCAATCTCCCTTATTTGGGCACCAACTCAAAGAGACATAATACCTTGTTTTCAAGTATCCAAGTAGGAATTTAGCTCCACATGAATTAGTCCAACATACATTGGAGGTCCAGTACTCTATTTTTCAAAACAAGTTGAGGAAGATCCAACTCCTATTTTTGGGCTCCATGGGACTCTAAATACCTCCTTGTCTCCCTTTCATCCTCACTTCATGTGTATGTTTCTGGTTTCAAATTCTTTCTTGGACTTTACTTTTGTTTAGATCTTCTGAGTTAGCTCACACAGACACTTCTTCTTCACCATAATTGTATTTTTATATAGTCTCCCAAATGGTGTATGATGTTGAAAACACGTGTCTCTTTGTAAAACAAAAAATGAACCAATATGCCTTTTTCATTTTATTAATAAAACAACAATAACATTGTCATTTTCATTTAGAACAATTTTTCTCCTTTGTTTATTACTTTATGTAAAAATATATTCAATTACATTTTGTAACCTCATTTTCCTTGTCTTCATATTTATATTGATCATTTCCTTTATCCTTTATGATTAGATCATAGACATGGATCATCCTCTATCTCGATCCCATTTTTTACTTTAATCTTAGTCCTCCAATAGTTGATATTTCAAGATTAACACTCTGGTTTCCTTCCTATATTTTCATGGTGGATATGTGATAATATCATGGCTTCTTTTCCCATAGGATGAGGCATTATGATAAATTGTTGAAGAGACAAGTGAAAATTCTATTCCAACTCTATCCCGAAGGACCTTCTCAAGTGACCCCATAATATAACAAGGAGTTATAATAGTTAGTGCTTTACCTTGATGCAATATCAAAATATTATGCATGAATTGATAACATATGGAATGAATCTACAAATATGAATTAGAAACATTGCTAAAAAACCACTGTGCAAATATGAATTTCATACCCAACATTAGTCTTTTATGCATATGAAAGACTAATGTTGGGTATGAATCTACAAATTCCAAACTATAATACACTGGTGGATCAATGTGAAAAGGAATGACATGCATACATTAGTAGTCTTTGGAAAATTCAATGATCCAGGGGAAACACAACATGTTTACCAGTGCTTCCCATAAAGAATAACCTTAACCCTCCGCCTGGCTTGTCGATGATTTACTAGGATGGAAATTTATTTTAAAATGTGAAACCTTGGCCAGTCTTGACAATCTTCATATGCCAACTATACAATGCTTTGGTGATATTTTTTGTAAAATATTCAAATTTCCTAACGTTTTATATAATTTGTATAAAATTTTGGTGACTTTTAAGGTAAAATAATTTTATCCTATAGAGATTGGGTGAAATTGGCACTTTAGAATAGTGAATTTTTTTGGGAAAAAGGAAACTAGCGGAAAATTAGCCCATGGAGAAATTTATCCCCTAAAATCTTCCCTTCTGGGTTTGAGAATCTAAAGGTTTCAATCGTTCTCTTTTTGTAAGAATCATTTCTCTAATATTCACGATAGGTGTGATAAAAATACAAAGAATTGAGGTGAGTCTCACTATGATCGGTAGATGCCCGTACCAAGCCACGGGGAATCGTAAAAAATAGAATTCAATGTTGATAATTGGATCAGAAAGAAATAAGATTCAAAGACCCGAATTGAATTCAGAATTGAAATAATAGAGAACAATGATGTTTGACTATTTATTCTTGGATCAAAATGAGAGCATGATCAGATGACCCTAATCTAATTGATGTTTAGAATGGCACGAAGATAAGTGGCAAGGGCAAAGGCAAAAAGTGTTTTATGAAAAAATTAATAAACCACGTGTTAGTGTTAAGGATCATCGCATTTTTTTCTTGGGATTAGGTTGATCCCATCTCTAAAATGTGAAACTCATGTGGACTTTCCACTCAATGGATGATTAAAATCCAAACAATCGATTTTCTTAAGCACCTAGTTAATCCAGGATTATCCACTCAACACATGATTAAAATCCAACCATGAATTTGATTGAAGCCTAGATAAGCATTGTATGCACTTGCTCCCAGTCATAGGTTAAGGTCATATGGTAAATGTGATGTTTCAATGAGGGGTAAAATCATGAAGCTAGGTAACACTTCATTGATGTCGGGTCTCCCAAAGATTTATAAGCTGACAATTTTTGGCCGAAAGGTTTTTCAGCCGAAACCCAACTTTCAGTATTTTTTCACGTCAAGTTAGCAGTTGCCCTCAAAATTTGTTATTTTAATGTTTTTGGATGAATTATTTTCCCGTGGTAGCATATTTTGAAGCCGGCGTTTTATTTTTTAATGAATTTAGTTAAAAGCTGGATTTGACTTGAAAAATATTTCTGACTTGAAAAGAGTATTTGACGAAAACCTTAAATAGTGTTTGCGAGGAAGCTGCAATTCTCTATCACCACTCATCTTTGGAGGTAGTGGACTCCTATAAATACTCAAAATTTAGGGTTGAGGTTTATACCAACATTTTTATAATTGAATCTACTTTCATTGAGTATAATTTGTTTCGGTTCATTGTTTTATCGAATTTTTATTTGTTTGCAAAGTCATATAATATTTTAGGTGAGGATTATGATTGATTGAAATGAAAAAACCATATCTCTAAAATACACAACGGAAAATTATGGAAGATTTATATTCATAATTGCTAAAATGTTCTCGATCAAAGAATTATTTTTTTAGTTTTGCAGTAAAATTAAGATAGATACAAGGTGTAAGAAAAACAAGTGTTTAAATGTACATTTCAACGAGTCAACTTAAAAAATTCTAGAAATTATAATATTCATCCATTAGATTCAAAATTATAGTCATAATAAAATGAATTCTACGTAGATTGTTCGCGGTATATTTCATTTTCTAAAGCCGGTTTAAATAATAATAGATAGATTGTTGCGGAAAACAATAACTCATTATCATTCATTTCATGTTTACCGAACATACTTGTTAAACAATTGTCAATTGACATATCAATATTTCATTTCTTAAAAACATAAGTTTAATAATAGATACATTGTTGTGGAAAACAATAACTCATTATCATTCATTTCATGTTTAACGAACATACTGTTAAACAATTGTCAAATTGACATATCAAATCTTGATAAAAAAAAAAAAAAATAGTCATTGGAAAGATAACAAAATTATTTACAAGTTTTGTTTTTAGTGTAAAGTGAAATTCTAAATATAAAAAATACTTTTGTATGCCGGAAGTTGAAGAACTTGTGAAAATACAATTTTTTTTGTCATAAAACAAGCAAAAGTGTTACCCAGCTTCATGATTTTACCCAATAATAACATTAAGTTAAACAAGATTCATCATGGCAGCTTACGCAACATTATTATATTGCATCCTAAACAATAATATCATTAAACTAAACAAGATTGATCATGGCATCTTACGCATCATTATTATTGCATTTTAAAACAATAATAGCATTAAATAGACGAGGTTATCATGGCAACTTAAGCATCATCGATATGTTCAATAATTAAACTCAGAATTCTAGGGTTTCTCAGGATCCTCGGCCAGTGCGCAATTCAGAGCCGCATTAACGCGAAGGTAAGGGAGGAGGGAACGCGTGGTCCACCGTCTACTTCAGGCGAGTTTTTCAAGGGAAAGGGAAATGCGCAGGTGAGGGAAACGCTGGTCTGCTGGCAATGCCGCAGAGGGCAAATTAACACGCAGAGTCATGAAGGGCAGAAGTAAAAATTTGAGCCTGTATAATCATAATTAAAACTGCAGTCGTTACACTTGAGTAGGGAATTATGTCTTGATTAAACCATAAATACTGCAAGATAGAGGTAGAGGGTTTTAGAGCTGGGAAGTGCAATTTTTAAATTCCATTTTGATAACAGATTCTTTCTCACCATACGATTAACATATTAACAAGGCAAGTGACATGGTAATTAGTTCAATGAGGTTATGGTTGTAATTTTTTTTTAAAACCTAATTAAGGCTACTATGTTGTAACCAATGTGAGTAAATGTATCAAGCTAAATTAACTTTTCATAATGGACAATGCTATTGGAAAATGATCATGTAATAAAACTAAATTAAATTAATTTTACCAAGGTAATCAATATTTGACCATGGATGCTATCCAGATAATTTGAGATGCTCTTCACAAAATACTTTCACCACGGTAATCAATCCTTTGACTATGGATGCAGTCCAGATATTTTGAGATGCCACTAACAATGTAGGAAAATCGATCACATAGATCTCAGTGCATTCTAATACGACTGGACGATTGGATTGCACCTAAATAAGAATATGAGATATGCAATATTTTCTCAGACAATTTAAATTACTGACTATGAACCACCAGGCAACGAAGAGTGCATACAAACAACCCCTTTAAATTCAGTTGGGCGTGAAAAATGGCTACATATATTTCAGAACTCATTGCGGTGAAATAAGTCTGTAAAGTTTAAAATTATTGGACTGCGTATTCTTCTTCAGTAGGTACAAGGTTTTAACCAAGAAATTATATATCAACATATGGCCAGTTCTGGGAGCTTATGAAAATGATTGGATTTTTAACAGATACTGAGGCGGCAACCTCAGGAATGTAATCCTTTCGAAACTAGGAAGGCCACTATAGATTTTTCAAAAGAGAATTGGTCATCCCCCTTATCCAGACTTACTTTATGTGCTTTCAAATACAATTACTAATAAATTACAAACTTATACATAATCATTTAATTTCACTCTATAAATTTATAAATAGAAAACAAACTCATGTCTAACATATTTTAATTTTCTAAGTCATAATTTATTCTCCCTTATAAATAGAAGACAAATTTGTACCTAACAATTTATCCATTTTTAAGTCGCTCTCTATCAAAAATGGTTAACCCAACACAAGCATTCTTTATGCAATAATAAATTATTGCTGACAAAAGAACTCTTAATTGAAGAACCTCATGAATTATAATCATCATTACTTTAATCCACTCAATAACATCAGTGATTTCATAGCGTCCAGAGGTGGAAATAGAAGTTAGGGTTCTGCTTGAGGTTAGGGATTTCATTGTGAGGCAGAAGGATGGTGGGTGCGCGCGTACGTAGGCGACTCGCGAATTTGGTCCAGGGCCGTGGGAGAGGGATGAAACGAGGAAAAATAGTTGTAACGGCTTGCCATTTAAACACCATAATTAATGATTGCCATTTAAACGCCAGCACACCAGAATTACTAGATGGATGTGACTTGCAGAACACCAGAATACAAGATCGAAGGCGGCTGCCATTCAGTTCATATCGAGGAAAATCCCAACGCCCAAGGGATTAATACCAGGGTACCTGTATAAGGTAATTTATTAGGAAGGAGATATTAGATTTTGAGGAGGGTGCTACATTAAATCCACTGGAAACCAAATACAGTCAGCGTCCCGTCAATACCATATTCGACAGCCACTCAATCTAGTTGCAGTAGGCGCTTTAAAAACCCACCAAGACGCCTTGTATAAAATGAAATAAAATTCTATTGCCTTATCTATCATAAATTAACAATCCACCATATATTAACGATCCATCATATTATTTGCCCATTAAAAATTCATAACACAGGCCGATTCGGTTTTGGGTTAAGGTTCAGAACCATTTTACGAAGGGAAAGGAAAGGGATGGAGCGGCCTCAACGAGGTTCGCCATTTTCCCAAATAGGAACTTAAAAAAAAAAATTATATAAAAAGAAAAACAACGGTAAATACTTTATTTACAAGGTGGGTAGCAGCCGTAAAAGTTTCATAGTCACGCCATTAGCTATTAAGCTACAGTTCAAGCACATGATTAACACTATAACCAATGAAAGTACCATTTACACAATAGCCATTAAAACCACAGTCTATAAGCACGCGCAACAAGATAGAAATGCCCAGAGATTTACATACATGTGTCCTTAACGCTTGCAGCAAATGATTCTTGTGCTCCCGCCGCTCCTGCTCCTGCTTGTCGACCATAGAGGACTCACCGGTACCTCCCAGCCAAACGCTAGGGGTACTCTCCTTCCCCCTTAGCCCCCCGAGCCACAAAGGGGCCACACACAACCCATATGATAGCCTAGCTTCTCAGCTCGCCTCCAAGGCTGAGCTACCACTCAAGTCCACTGAGAATCCCCAACTCCTACAAGAAATCAGTCCAGTCTCTGGTCTGGCAGCATAACAATACCAAATGCTAAAAAATTCCCTTCCTTTCCCCCTCTCCCTCTCTTTTAACCAGTCTCAAACCCTAAATCCTCTTTCTTTTAGGTTTCCCCCCTTTTTCCTTTTTATTTTCTTATTATTTATTTTTTTCTATATTTTTTTTTTTTTAATTTTTTTTTTTTAAAACTCAAAGAGTAAGTGCGCTCATTAATAATTCCCTTTTATTTTTGCATGTATATATATATTTTTACAATTTGTTTATAATATATGTATATATATTTTCATTTTTTCTATTTATAAGCGTGCATTCATCATTGCAATTTATCATTATCCATCATTTAAATTCACCATTAATATATACATATATAGGATAATGAGAGATTAAGGCGATGGCAAACATCTATATGGGAAAAGTAAATGTATTACATAAAAGAATAATGAGGAGTTAAGGGGATAGATGGTGATTTAGTAATGTGAACTGGACATGTAAAAGGGAGATGGATACTGGAAGATCAAGGTGATGGAGGATAGTTTAATAAAGTAGACATGGATAATGAGAGGATAATGGTGTGAGTTTTTGTTTTGTTTTGTTTTGTTTTGTTTTAAATTTCATTTGTTAATGTCACACTAAATTCCCCCCCCCTTTTTCTAGAAAAGTCTTAGGCTTAGGGCTTAGATTCTGAGCTAGGCGACGATTGGTTAGGGGAACTGCTTAAGGTTTTATTTAGGTGCTGATGACTTAGGGATAATTAGGCTGACTCCTTCAACCACCTTATTGCGACGTTCCCTTCAGGATGCACCACGTGCGCCATGGGTGCCACTCACCTCTTGAATTTCTTTTGGGTGACGTGCCCTTCAGGATGCACCATGTGCTCCAAGGGTGCCACTCGCCAACTGAGTTTCTTTTGTGTGACATGCCCTTCAGGATGCACCACGTGCTGCAAGGGTGCCACTCGCCCACTGGACTGATTGGTAGACCTCTATAACCCCTGGAGTCAACACTCCGCTAGGTGAACTTGTAGGAGACTAAGGGTTCTAAGGAATAAGGCCCCCGCCTTGTTGCGCGCCCCTTAGAATCATCGTGAGTGACTGTTGCAGTCGGACCTCACGGCATCGTGGGTCCTCTCGAACTAGGTAATCGTTAACATACAGTTTGAGCCACGACGGGAGTGCTAGCAGGTGGTGGCAGGGCTGTTGTCCACCCCTCTCCCTCAACCTCTCTGAAAATCGTGTGTGGCCCCTTTACTCCATATGTGAGTCTGTTCGGCAAGCTATCGTCAGCCAACATCAACAATAATCATGTCAGAAATGTCAACAATAAATCATCAAATCGAATGAAACATTATAGTAAACATATCACCCAAAAGAACACTCCCTCACTCAGTCCGGAGTCCAAGGGGGTTCTACTGATGTCTCTGCATCCTCAAGGTCAAAAACCCTACACACTCAATAAAACTGAGTCAATAGAACCTGTCTACATCAAATAGTAACATAACATGTCATCTCTCAATCGCATCATAATCAAGTATAAATGGTCTAACATCACAAAATTCCAGATCACTTGCAAGCAAGTGTCCTCAAATAATAAGTGTTCTCAGTCCGCCAGAGCGGGATGTTACATACACCCCCTCTTGGTCTAAACTTCATCCCGAAGTTTCCCAGTATAAATGCAGAAATAAAGTATCGCAGTATCATAAGTCTATCTATGAAACAAAAATGGAAACTGCTGACGCATATCATCTGTGTCCTCCCAGGTCGCCGAGTGTGGACTATAACTGTCCCACTGGACCTTGACCTGATCTATCGTTCAACGTCGTAACTGTCGAACGCGATGATCTAAGATGTGGACCAGCTTAGCCATGAGCACTCCCTCGTCCGATACCTGCAAGGAACTCAGGTCAATCACATGTGTAGGATCACTAATATAATGTCTCAAAACAGATACATGAAAAACATCATGCATATGCCTCAAAGAATCAGGTAAGGCTAGTCGATAGGCCACGGGCCCCTTTCTTTCCACAATCTCTAAAGGTCCCATGAACCTAGGAGAGAGTTTAGCTCCCTTTCCAAACTTGATCGAACTCTTATGCGGTTTAACCTGCAAGAAGACTCGATCGCCGACCTCGTAACTACGGTCGACTCAGTGCGCATCGACATAACTCTTCTGTCGATCTTGCACTTCTTTAATCCTATGTCTTATGGATTGCATCTGCTCTTCCATTTCTTGGATCTCTTCTGGTCCCACCAGGACCCTATCCTCAAGTCGATCCCAACTCAAGGGTGTCCGACACGGTCGCCCATAAAGAAACTCAAAAGGCAGCATCCTAATGGTGCTCTGGTAACTGTTTTTGTAAGCGAACTCTACTAAAGGCAAGAATTCCTCCCAATGCTTTTGTTGGTCCATCACATACATGCGCAACATGTATTGCAAGGTTTGGTTCATACATTTTGTCTATCCATCCGTCTCTGGGTGATACGCAGTACTAAAGTTAAGTTGGGTTCCCAAGGCCTCTTGGAAACTCGTCCAAAATCGTCTAGTAAACACCGATCCTCAATCAGATATAATCTTTTAGGCACGCCATGCAGCCTCACAATCTCACTGATGAAAAATCTCGCTATGTCAGGTGCCTGATATGTCGTATGCACCGGAATAAAGTGAGCACTCTTTGTCAGAGTGTCTACTACTACAAAAATCGATTCGTGTCTCCTTTCCGTCAGCGACAATCCAACAATAAAATCCATCGATATAACTTCCCATTTCGATTCTGGAATGGCATGTGGTTGAAGTAATCCTATCGGGTATCTATGTTCAGCCTTTACCTGCTGACACTCGAGACATCTAGCCACAAAGTTGACTATGTCGGCCTTCATTCCTTTTCAAAAGAATAATGGTTTGAGGTCTTCCCTCATCTTCGTAACTCCCGATTGAGCCATGTAAACTGCTCTATGAGCCTCTCTCAAGATCAACCTCCTCAACTCGTCATTTGGAGGTATGTAAATCCGACCTCTAAACCTCAATAACGCATCGTTATCCAATGAATATCCCTCATATCATGGTATCATCATCGTGTGTTGTCCGATAAAATCCTTGACTTCGGTGTACCAGTCATCATCACGCTGTAAGGTGAGAATATTCTCACGTAGATTTGTCTGACAGGGTAACGCCGAAAATATGCGTGGCCTTCGGCTCAAGGCATCCGCCACTCGGTTGACTGTTCCCTTTATGTACGTAATATCGAAGTCGTATTCGCTAAGCAATTCCAACCAACGCCGTTGTCGCGCGTTCAGGTCACTTTGTGTAAAAATGTGTTGTAGTCCACAATGATCGGTCTTTAATTCAAATTTTCATCCCACAAGGTAGTGTCTCCAAACATTCAAGGCATATACGATGGCTAATAAATCCAAATCATGCGTCGCGTAGTTCTCCTCATGCCTTCTCAGCTTCCTCGAAATGTAAGCGATCACTCGTCCATCCTGCATCAGGACTCCGCCTAAACCTTCCTTGGATGCGTTAGTGCATACCAAGAAGTCTACGTCCATGTCACGGACCTTTAGTATCGACGAAGTTGTCAGCAACTTCTTAAGCCTCCGAAAGGCCTCAAGGCATTTCTCTGTCCAAACAAACTTCTTGTTTTTCTTCTGCAATTCCGTGATCGAATTTGCTATCTTCGAAAAACCCTCGACAAACCGTCGATAGTATCCTGCTAATCCCATAAAACTACGCACTTCTGTGACATTCGTTGGCGCGGGCCATTCCATAATAGCCTCAACCTTGGCTGGATCCATGGCGATACCTTCGCCGAAGATGACATGCCCTAAGTAGTGAATCCTCGACTGGTAAAAAGAGCGTTTGGACAACTTCCCATACAGTTTGTGTTCTCGTAAACATTGTAGTACCAAGCGCAAGTGCTCATCATGCTCCTCTGTCGTTCAAGAGTAGATCAAAATATCGTCAATGAATACTTGGACGAGCTTGTCCAAGTACTTGCGGAACACCCTGTTCATTAAACTCATGAATACCCCTGGGGCGTTTGTCATTCCAAAAGGCAAAACAGTAAACTCGTAATTTCCAAATCTCATCCTAAAGGCGGTCTTAGGGATGTCATCCTCCTTGATCCGCAACTGGTGATATCTGGATCGCAAATCGTTCTTGGAGAACACCGTTGCACCCTTAATTTGATCAAATAGATCATCAATTATTGGTAAGGGATACTAATTCTTGATCGTAGCCTTGTTCAGTTGACGGTAGTCAATGCAAAGCCTCCACGATATGTCCTTCTTTTGAATGAAAATAACTGGTGCACCCCATGGTAACACACTAGGACGTATCAGTCCCAGGTCCAACAACTCCTTCAGTTGCATTTTCAACTCTTGCAACTCCAGGGTCGACATCCGATAAGGCGTTCTTCCTATCGGTTCGATTCCCGGTTTCAGGTCTATGGTAAACTCCAGTTCCCTTTCCGGCGGCATCCCGAGAAACTCCTCTGGAAATACGTCCGCAAACTCCTTCACCACTGAAAGGTGTTCTAGACCTTTCGCTACTCCCTTCTCGTTTAGCGCGAGGATCGCATAAAGTTTTCACCCCTTGCACATACTCTTTCATAACTGTAAGGAAGAGACGAACCGAAGGGAAACTCCCTGGTTCCTTCCTACAATCACATGTCTCTGTCCTTCGTCATCAACCAAGCTCAACCATTTTGTCTTACAGTTGTGTATCGCCTCATGCGTTTCCAACCAATCCATACTGATCACGACGTCATAATATCCTAAGATCATGATGTACAAGTTGACCCTCATGACAAACTCTCCCAGGTTAAGGCAACAGAACGTAACCTTTCCCCCAACCTTCTGTTTGGCTCCCGAAGCCATCTCCACGAAGCTAAACTCATCCTGTTCGACTGCCTTTACCTTAATATTTTTTAGCGCTGCACCAGAAACGAAACTCTCAGTAGCTCCTGGGTCTATCAAAATACTAAGGGTATGGTCAGCGATAGTACCTGTCGTCTTGAGTATAGTCGACTGGTGCTCTTCCTGGCGGTTATTCACCGCTGCATGAATCCGATGGGCCTTGCCCATATCTCCCAAGGTAGCGGGTTCGGCTGATCCGGACGCCCTGGTCCTCTCCACAGGACAGTCACGCTGGTAGTGTGGCTCCCCACACATCCAACACCCCTTGTTCGGCCTAGTAGTCCTGGTACCTGAAGTAGAAGATGACTGCCCACTGGCCTGAAACCCTGGTCTCTTCTGCTGAACAGGCCTAAACTGTTGCTGCTGCGGGCGACGCTGCTGCTGGTGCGGTGGTCCTCGATAAGGTGTCCGCTGTTGAGGCGGCTGTCGTCGAGGTGTAGTGAACGTGGATCCCCTTTGGAAGCCACGATGTCCCGACATATGTCTCGCTGGTGTCTGATATCGTGGTGCCCCCGATGAACTCTGCCCTGCGAGTCTCGCTGAAGTCCGATTTTGACCCCCGCTGATAAGCTCCTCCTCTGCTATGAGGGCCTTTTGGACAACATCGTGCAAGGTTTGAGGCATCAAGATCCTAACCTTTGAACGCAGACTACCATTAAGGCCAAACACGAACCTGTTGACTTTGAGCTTCTCTGTGTTAAGGTGCGGAGCATACCAAAGTAGCTCCATAAAACGTGCCTCGTACTCGGGCGCCGTACGACCTCCCTGTCGTAATGCATTGAACTCATTGAGCTGACGGTCAATGAATTCCTCTGAAAGGTACCTCTCTCGAAACCGTTCCTCAAACAGTTCCCATGACACGTCTTCCATGACCATGTTCAACTAAGGCAGGAGCGTCTTCCACCATAGAAGAGCGCTCCCCTTCAGTTGAAATACCGCCATGCGGACCTTCATGTTGGAGATATAATCGCGAAGTGCGAAGCACATCGCCATATTCTCCAACCATGCCTCGGCGACTGCACCGTCCAGGGCACCAAAGAACTTGGGAAATTTTACCTTCTCAAGTTCACGGTGAATGCTACCTGTGACGGCCGGTGCGCGCGGTGTAACCTCAGGGGGTGCCGACGCCCTAGCCTCGTCTATGTCCAAACGGTTGATCAGAGCCTCGGACATGCCCTGAAAGGATCTCATCATCCCAATAACATCACCAACTACTATATGTTCCTGTCCGAGCACCTGTTCGCCTCTCTGGGGATTAAACCCCTCAGGCGTGGATGCTGCTGGAGGCGTCTCGCCTCCTCCCCTAGCACCCCATCCTCTGCCTGCGCGACATCCTCTAACCATGATTACCTGCACGCACACAATCAACTCGATCAACAACGGTATAATAAAACCAACTCATGTCAACGAAATCCGTAGCGAACCCCAAGTCGCGGGTCGAACCGGCTCTGATACCATATGTAACAACCCTCCTAGTTACGACAATGACTCTGAAAACAGGTGCAATTTTTTTTTTGTTTGTTTAAAGTGTGTGCACGTGTGTAGAAGAAACAACCCCTTGACTCTACGTCACTACTCGAACCAACAAGACGTAAGTAAGACGAACACAATCAAGACGACCCGACAATCACAGTGACAACAAGAAATAAATTCCCCAGGACATAAGGCGTGCAACTAGAAGTTGTAAGAAGAAAAAGACACCAGGTGTTAAGTACAGTACCGTCACAGAATGGAAGAATCCAACAATAGAGTTTACTATTTCTGCACAGAGAAGCAGGGCTTTTAGTCTTATATCTTCTCGAAAGAAGATTAGACAGGCTCCTGGCCGACTGCTCAGGCAGAAACTAATAAATGTTTTAGGGAGTCGCAGTAGTGGAAACTGTGCCTTTAAATAGCCCGAGACTACTGATATGGCTCAGAGTGCGTCGCAAGAGTGGAACTATGCCTTTAAACAGCCCAAGACTCTTGATACGGCACTGGATTCCTTCCACCGGATTCACACACAGACATAAATACTAAGCTACAAGAGGTGTCTATATCCCGCCTGACACGAACAGACTACGCAATACAATACCACCAAGTACTACAAAATCAGGGACAATCATGACCTCTATGGGAGACGCAAGTTAGGAGGACTCAAAATCGACCAACCACTATTGAGACCCGAAGACATCAATCAAGACCAATTGCTCCATTAATTATCATTAACCGACAAAGACTTTATCATAAGGTAAAAGCCAATAATCTCAACCCCCATTATTAGTTATAAGTCATTAGGCACGAGTTCAGGGACAACAATAAGCACAAACACATTGAATTTTTCTGTTAATCACCATAACCGAGCAATGATATCTTACCATATTGGTAAACCCTCGAACATCTACATTCTCCCTATTATCTTTCCTTTCCTTCCAATTTAATACCATACATTGGAATAACCTAACCCATATTGCATTGCAATTTAGACCTTATCATTAACATTGCAAATTAGACAAATAATAACCTTGCAAATTTAAACATCATCATGAACACTTCAATTAATCCAAGATTGACATTGCGATTCTATCGTCATTATTAACATTGCAAATAAAAACGAATATTATTATTGCAATTTAAACCGTATTGCCAATGCAATTAAGCCATATTAATATTGCAGTTTAAGCTTCATCCTTAACATTCAATTTGACGAAAATAACATTAAATAAATAAGTTAGCATAGCAGTTTGAGCATCATCATCCATTGTAAATTTTAACAATATCCACCCTAAATTAACAAGGTTAACATGGTAGCTTAAGCACCATTATTACATTGCATTTTAAACATCAATAGCATAAATTAAAGAAGGTTCTTCATGGCAGCTTACGCAACATCACTATATCGCATTCTAAACCATAATAACATTAAATAAAACAAGTTTCATCATGGCAGCTTATGCAACATCGTTATATTGCATCCTAAACAATAATAACATTAAATTAAACAAGATTCATCATGGCAACTTACGCTACTATGTTATGGTAATTAAACAGAACAAGGCAAGTGACATGGTAATTAGTTCAATGAGGTTATGGTTGTAAATTTTTTTTTTAAACCTAATTAAGGCTACTATGTTCTAACCAATGTGAGTAACTGTATCAAGCTAAATTAACTTTGCATAATGGAAAATGCTATTGCAAAATGATCATGTCATAAAACTATTTAAAATAATTTTACCGAGGTAATCAATATTTGACCATGGATGTTGTCCAGATAATTTGAGATGCTCTTCACAAAATACTTTCACCACAGTAATCAATCCTTTGACTATGGATGCAGTCCAAATATTTTGAGATGCCACTAATAATGTAGGAAAATAGATCACACAGACCTCAGTGCTTTCTAATACGACTGGACGATTGGATTGCACCTAAATAAGAATATGAGATATGCAATATTTTCTCAGACAATTTAAATTACTGACTATGAACCACCAGGCAGCGAAGAGTGCATACAAACAACCCCTTTAAATTCAGTTGGGCGTGAAAAATGGCTACACATATTTCAGAACTCATTGCGGTGAAATAAGTCTGTAAAGTTTAAAATTATTGGACTGCGTATTATTCTTCAGTAGGTACAAGGTTTTAACCAAGAAATTATATATCAACATATGGCCAGTTCTGGGAGCTTATGAAAATGATTGGATTTTTAATAGATACTGAGGCAACAACCTCAGGAATGTAATCCTTTCGAAACTAGGAAGGCCACTATAGATTTTTCAAAAGAGAATTGGTCATCCCCCTTATCCAGACTTACTTTATTCACTTTAAAATACAATTACTAATAAATTACAAACTTATACATAATCATTTATTTTCACTCTATAAATTTATAAATAGAAAACAAACTCATGTCTAACATATTTTAATTTTCTAAGTCATAATTTATTCTCCCTTATAAATAGAAGACAAATTCGTACCTAACAATTTATCCATTTTTAAGTCGCTCTCTATCACAAATGGTTAACCCAACGCAAGCATTATTTATGCAATAATAAATTATTGCTGACAAAAGAACTCTTAATTGAAGAACCTCATCAATTGTAATCATCATTACTTTAATCCACTCAATAACATCAATGATTTCATAGCGTCCAGAGGCGGAAATAGAAGTTAGGGTTCTGCTTGAGGTTAGGTATTTCGTTGTGAGGCAGAAGGATGGTGGGTGCTCACGTGCATAGGTGACTCGTGAATTTGGTCCAGGGTCGTGGGCGAGGGATGAAACGAGGAACAACAGGTGTAACGGCTTGCCATTTAAACACCAGAATTAATGATTGCCATTTAAACGCCAGCACACCAAAATTACAAGATGGACGCGACTTGTAGAACACCAGAATACAAGATGGAAGGCGGCTTCCATTCAGTTCATATCGTGGAAAAGCCCAACGCCCAAGGGATTAATACCAGGGTACCTGTATAAGGTAATTTATTAGGAAGGAGATATTAGATTTTGAGGAGGGTGGTACATTAAATCCACTAGAAACCAAATATAGTCAGCGTCCCGCCAGTGCCATATCCGACAGCCACTCAATCTGGTTGTAGGAGGCGCTTTAAAAACCCACCAGGATGCCTTGTATAAAATGAAATAAAATTTTATTTCCTTATCTATCATAAATTAACAATCCACCATATATTAACGACCCATCATATTATTTGCCCATTAAAAATTCATAACACAGGCCGATTCAGTTTTGGGTTAAGGTTCAGAACCATTTTATGAATGGAAAGGCAAGGGATGGAGCCGCCTCAATGAGGTTCTCCATTTTCCCAAACAGGAACTAATAAACCAAATTTATATAAAAAGAAAAACAATGGTAAATACTTTATTTACAAGGTGGGTAGCAGCTGTAAAAGTTTCATAGTCACGCCATTAGCTATTAAGCTACAGTTCAAGCACATGATTAACACTATAACAACTGAAACTACCATTTGCACAATAGCCATTAAAACCACAGTCTATAAACACGCGCAGCAAGATAGAAATGCCCAGAGATTTACATACTTGTGTCCTTAACGCTTGCAACAAATGATTCTTGTCCTCCCGCCGCTCCTGCTCCTGCTTGCCGACCGTAGAGGACTCACTGGTACCTCCCAGCCAAACGCTAGTGATACTCTCCTTCCCCCTTAGCCTCCCGAGCCGCAAAGGGGCCACACACAACCCATATGATAGCCTAGCTTCTCAGCTCGCCCCCAAGGCTAAGCTACCACTCAAGTCCGCTGAGAATCCCCAACTCCTACAAGAAATCAGTCCAGTCTCTAGTCTGGCAGCATAACAATACCAAATGCTGAAAAATTCCCTTCATTTCCCCCTCTCCCTCTCTTTTAACCAGTCTCAAACCCTAAATCCTCTTTCTTTTAGGTTTCCCCCCTTTTTCCTTTTTATTTTCTTATTATTTTTTTTTTCT
>SNQJ01S0041294.1:31272-43450 GCA_010110895.2 Picea sitchensis | reverse complement strand
ACAATTTTGGTTCTACTCCATGCAAATCTCCCAGAGATTTATCTCTCGAACCTTGTGATTTTTCGCCACCTATCCCTCCAGACGATGGACGGTTCTGACTGGCTTCAAAACTTCTGGACTTTGCGAGTCCACTCTCCTGTGCACTTTCAAGGGTTTAGGTCTCGTGCATTTTACCTGAATCTTATGGGTCTCGGTCCTTCGTGCTCAGATCCGACGTTTAGGATTTGACCTCCTCCATAGTGCACTTCTTTTGGTATCGGTACATAGGATTCGATGGTTCAGATCTCCTACTATGCAGCTGATCTGACGGCTGTTGCAACTCCTATTCCTAATGTTTTGTCTTCCTCTCTAATTAGAATAATTTTCAAATGTCAAAGGCTACAACCTTTGATCCTCTTGCGAGCCTGGTTACTTTGGGTCTTGACTTCGCTCCTACTCCTATCAATGAAATTTGACCTCGCCCTAGTGCATGATTGCGCTCTACATAAAAAATTGCACTGTCTTTCAAAATTGAACCTGTAAATGTCCTTTAATTCCTCTCGATATGAAGAGTCATCATGCACACTTGCATTATCCTTCTTGAGCCTTGCAGTCACTCAGAATTCCAAGGGACTCGACCCTTTTGCTTCCCTTCAAAGGGTTTATGCACCCTCCTGGAACTTAACACTCGTCTTCCTGAGATTTTCAAACTTGAAACAAGCTCACTCCTACATGCACTCCTTGTACTTGTTTGAACCTTCAGACAGAGTCAAATTTTCAACAACTTGTCTAAGTGTTGGCCTAGTGCACTCCTTGCATAGTTCTTCCTCCAGAATCATGATCTCTCTGAGGTTCCCTGATGCACACCTTGCATCTACTCAATGCACACTTGCAGAGCCCTCCTACAGAGTGTTCAACAACACTGAGGTATATTCTCCATGACACTCTTTTCTTCTTACGAAATCAAAACTGAGTTCACTTGTGCACACTTGCACCTGCTCAATGCCCTCCTAGAAGAGCTTCACAAAGTATCCAACAACTCTGTATTCTATGCCTTCTTGCACAATCTCTCCTCTAAGGTGTTTAATAACCTTGAGGCTCCTCTTGAGTTGTGATTAATCTAGTGTGCCCTCCTGGAACGATCTTCGTTAACTCGAAATATTTCATATGCGCACTCCTTTCACTGGCTATAGAGTTTCAAAATACCCTATTATGCACTCCTTGCACAGCCTAAAGAACACAGAAATAATCCAACAAACTATCAGATAGAGAATTATATCCTTACCCTGCATATGAAACCTATTTGTACACATCTACAACATAAACTCATAAAACACGCACTAATAACATTCATCACACACAGGAACATATTCATAGAATCATATGTAGGAAAAAATATTGTTTGTATTAATATGAATGTCTGTTTACAATGTGTACAAAAGCTCAAACTGCAACAAAGTCTCAGATCTCAACAACTACTATATGCACCCTCTCTAGGCATACAATACAAATCTTTATATAATGGGAGACTCATTGAGTCTTTCCCTCCAAATACTCTAGTGGTGTCTAATCACCATTTACAATGCCTATCTACTGAGCTAGATTACATTGAATGAAAATCTAGTCTGAATCAGATCTAGATCTGCCTACAGTTGGCCATTAAAGGAGACCTCATCTAGTTCATGTACAAAGGAATCAAATCGGCTTTTCCATCCTTACAACATTTAATTTCATTTAAAATTTTAAAATGGGAGGACTACACCTCTCCTTCTCTTAAATTCTCTTTGATGTGCTAAATATCTAGCGTGTTGCTGAGGTGGAAAGGATGATCCTGCATCATACTCCATTACGGGGAAAATCATGAGCTCCTACTCATGGCTCCCTCTACTCCATTGTTGAAATCCCCCTGGATCCAAAACTCTCCTTTGAAGCTATCCACCTGCTCTGATGATATGTTGTTGTTGTTGTTGCTTCCCTGATGCTACTGCAGGTGCTCCTCTGTTCAATTTTCTCCTACTGACAGCTTCCTATGCTGATCTCAAAATCAGCTTCCTGATTTCCTCTATCTCTTTGTCCAGTTGATCTACTAGTTGGATTATCCTTTCATGCAGAATTCTCTGCTGCATCTCCTCCTTATGTTGAGTAAAGGGTAGATCAACCTGATCCTCCATGTTGTCTTCATCTCTTGTGGCCTTGAATTTCCATTCTATTGTAGACTCCAAACTGTAGTCTCATCATTGAGTTATTTCTCAGCTACCTCCTCTGACAGACTAACTCATGTCAGCTCCTCTTATGCTAGTTCAAATCCAACTTCCTCCAGCTACTCCTCAAAATGACATTCTCCTTCTCTTTGCATGACTTCACCCTGGAAGTCCTTCTCTGGTTTTGGATTGTTCAACTAATCCTCCAACATATCCAACTCCTTCTCCCATGGAGTGAGAATCCTAACTGTATTCTCCTCTTCTTATACTGGTGTGGACATCAGTGTCTTCTCCTTCTCCTCCTCCTCTATGACACTCATAGCTTCCTGTCCCTCTGTTACCTCTACAACACATGTTCTAGCCCCGACTTGGATAGTTGGTAGGAATATATGAATTCCCCCAATGATAAGAATTCTCCTCTTATCCTCCTCCATCAGAAATCCTTTCTGATATGAACTCTCAGTTGAGTTCATGAGACTGTCAGACAGTCTCCTATCCTCTCCCTTGCCTACCTAGAAATTTGGGACTTCTCCTATGTCCTCCTGGGAGTCTATGGGATCAACTATTGATCTCTTCTCCTCCTCATCACTGAGGCTCTCTTTAGTATCGGGTTCACAAATGTAAACC
This sequence comes from Picea sitchensis, assembly GCA_010110895.2. Lineage (NCBI taxonomy): Eukaryota > Viridiplantae > Streptophyta > Pinopsida > Pinales > Pinaceae > Picea > Picea sitchensis. The sequence continues at coordinate 40,643 of SNQJ01S0041294.1, read as the reverse complement.
ACTTTCTTTGTGTCACTAAGGGTTTCCTCTTCCCTTCGCCACCTCCTCAACACATGTTGTTGCCTCCTGGAAAAAAAATTATGGATGGGTTATTTTTCTCTCTTCTTCATTGGCCACTCATACCTCCAATGCACCTAGGATTCCTGTTGCATATTCAATGTCAGCCTCTCCATTTCTACTCTTATTTCACTAAGCTCTTTATCCATCTCTTCTTTACTTTTCTTCCTGTGGTTTTCTCCTCGCCCACACCTATGGCCTTCAATAACCATTTTCCTTCTCTGCTTTCCCTCCTAGAAAGTCGGTGGATTACCCTACAACTGAGAGATCCTCCAACTTCTCCTACAACCCATATGGATATCTATTGAGTGTTGAAATCTTGCAACAATCCTTCACATAGAGCATCAGTACTTTGTCTTCTCCTTCACCTGCTGTCTACAAATGAAAATTTAAGTGCTTTGATACCACTTGATGCAGAACCCCTTTCTCTCCTTGAGGCTGCTCGACCTCATGGTCTAGGATCATTCAATAGACTAAGACAGATTGGCTCTTTAGGCCCCTACTAGAACCCAAAACCACTTTACATAGGCCCCTTTCCTCCCAAGGCACGGGTTCTATGAAACCTACGGGCTCTTGCTAAGCCTTTGTTCCTTTTTAAATATTTGAATCAATAGGTGCTAGCTCCTTCTGTTAGGCCCTTTCATCATATGACCTCAGTCTATGACCTCATGCTAGATCCCTAAGGTGCTTTGGAACTTCGGGCTTTGGTCGTTTTGACTACATCTAATCGCTTTCTCTGGAAACTTTGAACCGACGAAATCACCTAGACCAAATCTACAACCCACGTTCCTCTGACAGCCAATGGTTGTGATCTACTTCAGAACTTCAACATTCAAGAGTTCCAAATGTTACAACACCTTTTTCTTCTGAAGTGCTCCATACCCGAAGCTATGGATCTAGTGCCACACATCCTTTTCCAATAGATGGTTCAGATCCCTCCTTTACTCCACTTCAGACGCCTCCTAGTCAACGGCTAAACCTTCCTCCTTAGATTTTCCTTGAAGTCCATGATCTGTTGACAAGTGTCCTTCCCATATTGAYAGTCTTAACTGACTTCTCTACTTCGTGATTTGAGAATTTTGCAACCTCCACACTCTCGTTTCCCCAAAGTACCTTTCTTCTRAAGTACACGATCTGAAGACACATGTCCTTCTAGATCCAATAGTCCAGATTTACTTTGGTCTTCATCCTTCAGGAGTTTTTTGTCTTCCTACATATGTTCCTCTCGAATAGCTAACCATTGAAGCATTGATCAAACGCCATGCGTCCTATTCCAATGGATGGCCAGGATTGCTCCAGCTCTCGTCTCTTCAGAAATTCTCCTCCCGGACTTACCTTTGTCCTTTCGAAGTGTTATTCCTTCGGATATTCGGATCTACTGCCACGCATACCCTGGCGATTAGCGGCCAGGATCTATTTCAGACTTCGGGCTTCAAGGATTTTGATTACTCCACCTTTCCTTTCCTCCAAAGGACTCTTCATCTGAAGTTTGTGGATATCTGACATGTATCCTCATTGCAACCAACGACTAGGATCACTTTTCTCTTCCTGACTTTAGTAGAAAACATTGTTTTCTCCACGCTATTTCTATGAAGTTATTTTTTCTGAACTAGAAGATCTACTGCCATGCGTCCTCCTTCTTGGATGGCTATGATGGCTTTGGGACTTTGGCCTTCATGATTCCAACCACACCTCACACTCCAATTTCTCCAAAGTGCTTACCTTCCGGATGGCACGATATGATGCCATGTGCCTCCTAGTGATTGACAGCCAGGATCTTCTTCGTAACTTCAGGCTTCTGGACTTTTGCACAGTCCACTCCCACTTTACCCCGAACTTCTCTTCCTCTGAAGTGCGCGGATCTCCGTCACATGTCCCTTCCATATCCCATGGTCTGGATTTCTTCAGCCTTCGTGACTTCGACGATTTTTCTTCTTCTCCACACAGATCTCCTAGAGCTTTATCTCCTGAGACTTCTGATCTTTTTCCACCTATCCCTCCATATGATGGATGGTTCTGAAGAGCTTCAGAACTTTGGGACTTCATGATTCCACTCTCATGTGCACTTTCAATGTCTTATGTCTCATGCACTTTACCTGAATCTGATGGGTGTCGGTCCTTCACGCTCAGATCTGGCAGTTAGGATCTGACCTCCTTCAAAATTCACTTCTTCAGGTGTCTGGATGTAGGATTTGATGGTCCATATTTCCTCCTCTGCAGCTGATCTGATGACTGTTGAAACTCCTCCTCCTGAGATTTTTTCTTCCTCCTGAATTAGAATAATTTGCAAATGTCAAAGGCTATCACCTTTGATCCTCCCATGAGCCTGGTTACTTTGGGTCTTGACTTTGCTCCTCCTCCTGTGAATGAAATTTGACCTCACCCTGGTGCACGCTTGCACTCTACATGTAAACTAGCATTGTCTTTCCAAATTGAACCTGTAAAGGTCCTTCGACCTCTTCTCGTTGTGCAGAGTCACCATGCACACTTGTACTATCCTTCTCGAGCCTTGCAGTCACTCAACTTTCCAAGGGACTCATCCCTTCTACTTCCTTTCAAATGGTTTATGTGCCCTCCTGGCACTTAACGCTCATCCTCCCAAGATTTTCAAACTTGAAACAAGATCTCTCCTATGTGCACTCATTTCACTTGTATGAACCTTCACACAACTTCAAATTTTCAACACCTTGTCTAAGTGTTGGCCTAGTGCACTCCTTGCATAGGTCTTCCTCCCTACTCTTTATCTCTCTCAGGTTCTCTGATGCACGCCTTGCATTCACTAAATGCACACTTGCAGATCCCTCCTATAGAGTGTTCAACAACACTAAGTTATATTCTCCTTAAAACTCCTCTCTTCCTCTAAACTCGAAACAGAGTTCACTTGTGCACACTTGCACCTACTCAATGCCCTCTTGGCAGAGCTTCATAGAGTATCCAACAACTCTGTATCTTGTTCCTTCTTGCACAGTCTCTCCTCCAAGGTGTTCAACAACCTTAAGGCTCCTCTTGAGTTTTGATTACTCTACTATTCCCTCATATCACGTTCTTCTATGAATCAAAAGAGTTCATATTTTCACTTCTTGAGATGGCTACAGAGTTTCCAAATACCCTATTGTGCACTCCTTGCACAGCCTAAAGAACCCATAAATAATCCAACAAAATCTCATATAGATAATTATATCTTTAACCTCCATATGAATCCTATTCATACACATCTACAACATAAACTCATAAAACACGGATAGATAGCATTCATCACACATAGGAAAATATACATAGAATCATATGTAGGAAAAATTGTTTGTATTGTTATGAATGTATGTTTACAATGTGTACAAAAGCTCCGATTGCAACAAAGTATTGTCTCTCAAAAAATACTATCTACACCCTCTCTGGGCATACAATACAAAGATTTATACAAGTGAAGACTCATTAAGTCTTTCCCTCCAACTACTCTAGTGGTGTCTAATCACCATTTACAACACCTATCTACTAAGGAAGATTACATTGAATTAAAATCTAGTCTGAATAGGATCTAGATCAGCCTACAACTGGCCATTAAAGGTGACCTCATATACTTCTTGTACAAGTTCATCAACTCATGTTTTCCAACCTTACAACATTTAATTTCATTTAAATTACATTTAAAATTTAAAAATGGGAGAGTTATGCCTCTACATCTCTTAAATGCACTTTGATGTGACAAATAGTTGGCGCATTGCTGAGGTGGAAAGGATTCTCCTGCATCAAACAAAGTTCAGTGGGGAGAGGGAACATGGACATAGAAATTTTCCTTGTGAACCTCATAGATTCTCAAGTTGTGGGAAGACTCCATATGGGCCTATTGAGGCCATTAGACAATAGAGCTTCATGGAGGAGGTTAGTATCTTAACCATCTATATGTTCTTCATTTTTATATATTCATACAGTATTCTATTTATTTATATAAATATTTTATTGTATGTTGTTTTTTAGCTTATACACCCATATATGCATCAATGTATGTCTCCACCATCGATGTAGTACTAGAGGTAGCCTACTCAATCTATCTACCCCATACACAGGTATGTGTCACATTTGATGAATTCACCATAGTGATTTCTTTATTTTATGGCATCCTCAAATTTTTAATGTTCTTGTGTTTCTACATGTTGTGGGACCAAGAAATGTCGAGAAATTCCCACCTGATATGGACCATTCAACTGCATCACAGGTATCATGTGTAGAGTTAAATATTGTTTAAATATCGAATTTGTTGTATTTTTGTTGTTTAATTTTACTATTTTTTACTAGTAGTTCAATATTATTAGTATGTATGCAGGATACTAATATTTTTTCTAGTTTTAGTATTATTTCATTCCATGTGCACCTTCCCACAACTTTTTATTTACTTTACTCAAGGAAAAGGGTTCTTCCATCACTTGTATGGTCTGTGGGGTCAACATCTTTCTTATTTCATGCATCCTCAGTGGATGCACCCGTAGTCCACCCATTTGCACCACCTCTTCCATCGCATCCATCCATATTGGATGCACCCATATGCTACCCACTCCCAAAACCATTTCCATCTATGCCATCCACCGGGGGATCCACAATAGATATTTCCTCGGAGCAGGTTGTACAACTGAGCACTCCACCCTTCATGGACTCTCCAGCTAGGCGCGAGATATTCACGGTGAGATAATGTGTTGATGATAATTTTTATGTATCATGAATGGAATTGATTTTATGAATATTTTTTTAAATTTCATTGCTTGATCCTTGTAATTGACCTAGGGTGACTTCACTGAGAGATTAGAATCGCGGAGGAGGGTAACACCCTCACGATTATTAGTACTATCTACGGTGAGATTTCTTATTTTGAGTTACAAAGTATCATTTTTTAATTATTTTAATTCATTGTGCAAAAAAACTTATAACAAGGTTTTTAATTGTATAGTTTTCGGAGCAACGAACCATGCCCAGGCCCAAAACCACTCAAGGTGCTTCTTTGAGCAAGAGAAGAAAGATCGATTTCGAGGATTCCCTTGAGGGTGGCAAGGGTATTGACATTGGTCAATGAGTGACCAATGACTAGAATTTTGTATCTATGCCACCATATGGCTATTTTTTATGTCAGGGTGCTTGCTTCCATTTTGTATATTGGGCACGAGGTGCCATTTTGTTAAAAATGTACAATTTAGACAATGTTGAATACACACACACACACACACATTTCATGGAATGTTTTGTATGATTCTCGTTGTTTCTTAATTTTATGTTCATGAATGTATGAATTTATTTAATTTGATTAATTACTTTTATAAGTGTTAATGAAGTCTATGTAAGTAAGAATAGTTATTTTTTTCTAAAGTTATTGTAATTACTTGCATTATGCATTAACGAATCTCTTATGGTAGAAAATATTGCTAAGTGCGAAATCCATATGCAATTAATGGTACTCTTTACCTAAATTTGACAAAAGACTAAAGACCCATCCTAGTTAATACTACAGGAACCAATAATAACAATCATGTAGGTTAACATAATCACAATAGAAATAAGAGAGTTGAAACCTCACATTACTCTATGAAAAATGAATCATGGTTCATTATAATGGAAATCACAATATGTTACAAGGGTTTATTAATAAAACATCATCACATAAAATGTGAGTGCACAGTAAATCCTCACATCAAATGAAAATATACCTCAAATTCTCCATTAAGCTTTCCAAATTGTTTTACAATGTATCCCAAGAGGGGAGCTCCTAAATTCCCAAATTCTCCATTGTTTACAATGGAGAGAGAGAACTCTTCTTTATAGAGATAGTCTCTTCTCTTTTACAATTAAATATTATTATTTGCTAACTAAATCCATGAAAAGTCAAATCAATATTATAATAATGAATTAGTTAGATCTCTCCTCAATCTATGGTTGGTCGTGTTACAAAATGTGGACATTGGCTTCTCCAAGTAATTCTCCCTCATCCAAAAATAGTACTAGTATGCACCAAATAATACTCGTGAAGATGAAACACCACCAAGAATAGGCATCAAGAAAATTCAAATTCCAAGTGTCCACATAGAATGTTCCATCCAAGAATGTGCATGCATGCAACCACTCCACATGTATGAATTCTAAGGTAGCCAACTATATGGATGAATGTGCAAGATTCCAAGTGGATGGGGCATCCACAACAAATTATGTGATCAATTCCTAGCCTTGCATTTCCTTGCCTTTGCTTTCCTTTTTTTCCTATCCTTACCTTGCATTTGCTTTCCTTATTTTCCTATCCTTGCCTTGCCTTTGTCTTGCCTTGCATTCCCTTAGCTTGTCTTTCCTTTCCTTGCCATGTCTTGCCTTATCTTTCCTTACCTTGTCATTTCATGTCATACCATGTCTTTCCTTGACTTTACATGCCATCCCATGACATGCCTTTCCTTTCCTTCACTTTCCAAGCTTTTCCATGCCATTCGATGACATTCCTTTCCTTGACATGCCATGCCTTTGCATGCCTTTCCTTGCCTTACCTTGCCATGCCATGCCTTACCTTGCCTTGCATTTCCATGCCATGCCTTTCCATGCCTTGCCTTTCCAATCCATACCATACCTTGAATTTCCTTTCCTTTCCATGACATGCCATGCCTTGTCTTGCCTTTCCATGACATGCCTTGTTTTCCATGCCATACCTGTTGGGGATCAGAAATGTCCCATTCTCATCCACCTTTCCCTTCATCCTTCTTCACATTTCATCGCCCCATTAACCTTTCATGATATCATTTCCATAAATATACTTAGGTTTGACCTTATTGTTCTCCACTTTATTCATTTTAGTATTTAAAAGGAATTTGTGATTAAATGTTAGAAAATCAACATGTTTTCATATATATCTCAAATATGTGTGAGCTTTGTAATGTGTAGGAATATGTGAAGGATTAGTTCAAAGGACTTCTCGAATACTTCCTCCACCATTTAAATATTTGAGGAGATAATTCAATCCCATTCCAAGGAAAAGATCATGGAGATTTGGTTGGAATATCTTATCTAAGATATATGAGAGATATGTGTGAGGATTTAAAGGGATTATATTTTGTAATAATGGAAAATAGGTTGAGAGAATAGTGGATCTGTAATAATGAGATGGTTATCTTATCTTTAGGAGCTCTCATGTATAAAAGAGTGTTCTCTCTTCATGAAGGGGGAATTAGATCATGGAATTAGGATGTGATTAGAATCAGGGTAGTCATTAATGGTAGTCATTAAGATTCGAAAAAGAAAGGGATTCTTAGCCATTAGGATTCAAAAGAGAAAGGGATTCTTAGCTTTGATTCATATTCTTTCATTGTTATGCTTTCATGATTGTCATTTGATTATTGTTATGTAATTCAAGATAGATTTATTATGTGAGATCACATATGTTATTTGTCGTTAACTCTTCACATGTTGTATTGCTTTTCCTTTATGCAATTTCCTACTTTCCTAGATTAATGTTTCCTGCTTTCCTAGATTAGTTTCATTTCAGCAATTTAGATTAGATTACTTATACTTCAGTCCTGCATATATAGTGTGTCTGCTTCGTAAGCCTACGAACCTATGATTGACAAATTAAATGGTTGGGCAAATACTACAGCGAAATTAAACGACAATATTTCCACCTAACAATACATTTCCTTGCATTGACTTTCCATGCCATGTCATGCCATGGTTTGGTCACCTCAACACTATAACTACTTGGATATCGCATAGATCATATCCATGCATATACATTACAAATTTCATATGAGAATCCTTATCTATATTGATGTTCAATTAAGAAATGTGTGTTTATTTACACTATGCCTTGCATCTATTATACATTCACAACATAATTTTGAACTAGTATCCACATACCAAAGTTCCACATTTCAATTTGCATGTCTAAACAAATCATAAAACTATCATCATCGTAAACACATAACAAATATCCCACAGTATAGATCCATATGTATAGATATCAAATGTCTATAAGATTATAACTAAACCCAACAAATATTAAGCAATGAATCACTAAGATAAGTAAAAATCAAAGTTCTAACCTTTTAATGCCAAAACATAGGTTGTTACATTTACAAATCCCTAGAACACAAATATGATCTAAAATAGACTAATCCCTCCTTGCATGTCTTTCCATGTAGCTTCCCCTTTTAACCTATCTAAAAATAAATATATATTTTTCCATAACAATATGCAAGGAAAAATTCAAATCAAAATGTGGATTGCAATGAAACAAGAATCACAAAAAAAGGAACATTTCTCATCACAAGAAATAAATAACATTTTTTCATAGGGGCATATGACTTGAATAGATATCAGAAATTTCCTTTCGATCAAATGAAGTTCTTTTCCTTTTCCATGCCATTCCATGCCATTCTTTTCCTTGGCATTCCATGCCTTTCCATGCCTTGCCTTTGCATGCCATGATATGCCATGCCATGACATGCCTTGCTTTTTCATCCCATTCGTTGCTTTGCAATGCCATTTCTTTCCATGCCATTCCATGTCATGCATACCATGCCTTTCATTGACTTTCCTTGCCATGAAATCCCATGCCTTTCTATGTCATGTCTTTCCTTGCCTTGACTTACCTTTCCTTGCCTTGCCATGCCTTTCATTTCCTTTTCTATGCCATGCCATGCCATGACATTCCTTGACCTTACATGCCATGCCTTGCCTTACCATGTCATGCCATGCCATTCCTTGCCTTTCCATGCTATGCCTTGCATTTCCATGTCATGCAATGCCTTTACATTCCTTGTATTTTCATGCCATGCCTTTCCTTACCATGCCATTCCATTCCATGCCTTGCATTATCTTGCTTTTCCATGCCTTTACATGCCATTCATTTCCTTTCCATGCCATGCCATGCCATGTCATGCCTTACATTATCTTTCCTTTCCATGCCATGTCATGCCTTTCCATGCCATGCCTTGACTTTCCTTGAAATGCCTTGCCCTGCCTTGCCTTGCTAAGCAATTCCTTGCCTTGCCATGTCATGCATTGTCATTTATTTCCTTGCAATGCCATGTCTTTTATTTCCATGCTATTCCATGGCTTGACTTCCCATTACATTCCTTTACTTTTCATTCCATGCCATTCCATGTCTTGTATTTCCATGCCTTGCCTTGTCTTGCCTTGCCTTATCTTGCCTTACCATGCTGTAAGGTAGCTAGAGAGGTAGTGGAGGGGTCCAGAGGGCCCATAGTGATGATAGTGGAGACCATTCAATGTAAGGTGGACTAGGTCCACTATATTATTAAATAAGGCCCAGTATGGTAGTTAGATATAATAAATGG
>SNQJ01S0041294.1:19257-29804 GCA_010110895.2 Picea sitchensis | reverse complement strand
CATGGGACCTTGGTTTTTCAGTCTTCTTCAACATTATGGTCCACAATTATCCATGGGACCCTGGTATATGGTTGTACATTAAGTGTTGAGGACAACGCTTTCATAAGGGGGATGGAATGTAAGGTAGCTAGAGAGGTAGTGGAGGGGTCCAGAGGGCCCATAGTGATGATAGTGGAGACCATTCAATGTAAGGTGGACTAGGTCCACTATATTATTAAATAAGGCCCACTATGGTAGTTAGATATAATAAATGGATAATTAGATATAATAAATGTAAGAAGACTTCTTAGAAGGTTCTACTTCTAGAAGATTCCTTCTCTAGAATGTTCTTAGGTGATGGTAGCACTTTATAAAGGGGTTCAAGAAATGTAATGGGACATGAAGAGAATTATTGTATTTGGAGCTGAAGCTCATTAGGAGGTTGCCCCCTCAAAGAGGCAAGTGAACAGGAGAGGATCCCTTCCATAACATGATCCATTGTATGGTGTTGCCCTACCCTAAGGGTTTGATAGTAATAAAGAAGATTTTGCATATCGTTCTTGTATATCTGTTGTGGTTCTTTTGTATTCAGTCTTTGGTTCTTAACACATGCCTTGCCTTCCCTTGTCTTGTCTTGGATTTCCTTTCCAATCCATTCCATGTCATGCATTTCCATGACATGCCTTACCATGAATTTCCTTTACATGACTTTCCTTTCCATTCCATGCCTTTCATTTCCATGCCATGCCTTGCAATGTCTTTCCTTTCCATGCCATACCATGCCATGTCATGCATTTCCTTTACTTTCCTTTCCTTTCCATTCCACTCCATTCCATGCATTTCCATGCAATTACTTTCCATTCATTTCCTTCCCATGCCATTATTTTCCTTGCCATGCCATGCCATGTCTTGCCTTTCCATGCCTTGTCTTTCCTTTCCTTTCCATGCCTTTCCTTGCCTTGTCATGCCAAGCCATAACTTACCTTTCCATGCCATTCCTTTCCTTACCATTCCATACCTTGCCTTTCCATGCCATGCCATGCCATGTCATGCCTTTCCATGCCATGCCTTGTCTTGCCTTTCCATGCCTTTCCTTTCCTTGCCATGCCATGCATTTCCTTTATTTTCCATGCCATGCCATGCCACACCTTGCCTTTCCATGACATGTCGTGCCTTTACATTACTTGGCTTTCCTTGAAATCCCATGCCTTACCATGTCATGCCATTCCATCCCATGCTTTTCATTTCCTTTCCATGCCATGACTTACCTTAGATAACCACAATTCATCTCAAAGGTGATTTCATTATGATATTCATAAAACTAATTGTTTGTAAAAATATAGTTATTGTTTTCTCAATGAGGCATAGTGCAATTTATGAACAAGAGGTCAATTTTCAAGAACAATGTGATAAGAGATTGTGGGTAGTGTGGTCACATGGGAATTGGCCAAATAGACGTGTGGGATCTTACATAACTTTACTATGCTTCTCGGTTTAGAATTTATGCCCTCAGACCAAATTTCCAACATGTCCCCGAATTGATTGAGGTGGTGAGTTGCAACTTGTGATAAAACTCAAACCAAGACTTGAATGGATGAACCATCGATTTCATTGGATCTAGGGCATCGAGTTTCAGCTAGTGGGGCCCCTCCACTATCATTTTGTTGCTCGAAAAAGAGTTTGTTGGAGGATCTCTAGGACTAGCATTTTACTCAATGAGGTATAGTGAAATTTTTGAACAAGAGGTTGATTTTCAAGAACATTATGATAGGTGATTTTGGGTAGCATGGTCACGTGGGCCTTGGTCATATAGACGTGTGGGAGCTTATGAAATTATGTTATGCTGATTGGTTTGGATTTTATTCCCTCAGACCAAATTTCCAACATGTCCATAAATGACTTGAGGAGGAAAGATGTGACTCATGATAAAACTCAAACTGTGACTTAGATGGATGAGATATCAATTAAATTGGATCCAAGGCACTAGGTTTCAGCTAGTGGGACCTCTTTGTTGTCATTTCGTTGCTTGAAAAAGCGTTTGTTGGAGGATCTCCAAAACTATAGTTTTTCTCAATGAGGCATAGTGCAATTTCTTAACAAGACATGTATTTTTAAGAACACTATTTTGATGGATTGTGGGTAGTGTGGTCGTGTGGGCCCTGGAAAAAAGACATGCGAGAGATTACAAAACTCCATTATGATTCTTGGTTTGGATTTTATGCCCCCAAACGAAATTTCCAATGTGTCCTTGAATGGATTGAGGAGGTGTGTTACAAATCATGATAAAACTGAAATGAGGACTCAGATGGATGAACCATCAGTTGCATTGGATCCGGGGCACTAGGTTTTAGCTAGTGGCCCCCCTGTGCTATAATTTCGTTGCAAAAAAACACAGTTTTTGGAGGATATTTGGCACTAAGGTTTTTCTCAATGAGGAATAGTGAAATTTATAAACAAGAGGTCGATTTTCAAGAAAATTGTGTCGAGAAATTGTGGGTATCATGGTTACATGGGCCCTAGCCAAACAGAGGTGTGAGAGCTTATGGAACTCCCTTATGCTACTCGGTTTGGATTTTATTTCCCCATACCAAATTGCCAACATGTCCATGAATGGCTTGAGGAGGTGAGTTTAAAATCGTGATAAAACTCATACTAGGACATAGATGGATGAAATATTGGTTACATTGGATCTGATGCATTGGGTTTCAGTTAGTGGGGGCCCTCCACTATCATGTTTTTTCCTAGAAAAACATTTTTTGGAGGATATCCGACACTGGGCTTTTTCTCAATGCTTATTACATATGTTTGACAATTTAACACATTGTAAGGCTAGACATGCCATGGCATGGAACGGAAAGGCAAGGCATGGAAAGGAATGGCAAGGAGTAATATTCAGTATACATCTGCTTCAGTAATATTCAGTATATTGTCGGCTTAAAATTCAAAATGATCTGATGGATCAATAAAACACAAGCCTCGCAACTGCATAACATTCTGGAATCTTTGAATACTTAGCTTTGTAGTGAGACTTCTCACTTAACAGAACGAGAGCTTGCAAAAATGGAAAGAGTAATTGATGCTCAGTTTTGTCATGGATCCTATAGGAGAACGTCAGATCCTTACATGATACAGGTAGAATCATATTTGTTTATAAATTTATGAATAACATGTAAGGGTATTAAAAGATTACAGTGAGTGTGTCTCTCCAAGTTGGATTTGTATGGATACAAGAACGCTAATATATTTTCTCATGAATCAGTTGATGGTTTGATTGGGATTGAGTCAATAATTTGAAGACTGGTGAGATAATGCTTGGAATTTTCCGACTGTAATTTGCATTATTTTTTTTTTTGTTGCTTTTTTTTTTTGTTTTTGATCAAAAATAAAATAAAAATAAAAATTTGCAAATGGATTCTCACATTTCCTAAAAACATCATCGAGATCATGCTTTTATGCTAAAATTATCGTGAAGTCACTTCACCAAGTAATCATGAAGAGGGTTGTCAACAATGTGCTATCACCAACTGGTAAAAACACACTTCATTTTTTTTTTCATTTGGTTGATAGCACTAGTATTAATTTCTACACTTTATGTTTTCGATATTCTCACACTATTTGTTGCAAATTAGTGCTAATATTTTACACGTTCAAAGATGGTCGAATATCTTGCAGAAGTGACTTTCAAAAATGACAATTTTTTTTGAAAAAGACATTCTTTCTTGACTTCTTGAAGGAGTTGTTACTCATCATAAACATCATGATGTTTGTTGTTACACAAAAACCTTTTCATAAACCCATTTGCGTCATGAATGTCTTCCTCCATTTATCCTTCAAAGAAGATTGGTCATCCCTGTGTTGAAGACCATCGTCCATTGAATTATCCTTCATGACTTCGCACACGCCTATCTTTTTGAGTCACATACATCTCTTAATATTTTTCAGTTTAGTTTGCCTTGTCAATAAAACTATCCATGTCCCTTTCTATGACTACATTTCCTTGCCATAAGCATTGTCTCTACTAAGATCTTTTCTATAGTCCTACCAATCTTTTTATCAGAATGCGCGCTGACTGATGTGGGATTCCTTAAGGTCCACCTTTCAACAAGTCTTGTCCCATCTACCTCGGCACCTTATTTTCGATATAGACGAGAGTCCATTTTGAGTACCTGGAGGCTTGCATGCCTTAATGGAAAGTTCTCTCGTTGACAATCATGGGAATACATCAATGTCCCTTGATCGTCAAATCTTGCAAGTGGCTCGACATCATATCATTCATTCGCACTTCGCAATATGTACTCGGGTACCTTGGCACTCATTGACATCAATGGTGAGTTGCCTCGCATTGGTTAATGACATTCATAAATGGTCAGTAATCCAATGACTTCTTTTCATGTTCGACATCGACACACTCATTCACATGACTAGAATTGTATCATCAGGTTTAGCAGTAGGTGAAGACTATACACTTTTCATGACTCTATCAGCAGTTACAATAGCATGAATTCATCCATATGAGAGTACCACAGTTCCACTTTCATACTTTCTCTTTTCCATGATTCATTCAGCAGTAATTCAGATTCATCCACTTCACATTCTCTGATCCAGCAGACAGTAGTCATCGCTATAGCAGTAGTCACTTTTCACATGATCCTGCAACAGTGACATATTCCATGCTCCAATAGCTACATCAGCCATATTCCTATTTCATAGTTCATCAACATTTTGGGTAAGTGGAGGTATGTTATTTTCTAAACTTTAATCATGTAATTCCTCAACTGCTAGCAATGAATAATTTGGAAAATTCCCTCCCCAAGTTCCCTTTCCTTTTTACTTCTATGACTTATTCCATGTTGCATGCGGACATGCAACCAGTTCAGTTGGGGGGTATGGGACTTTATTCACTATCATCACTCCACTTTGCCACTACCATCATTCCATTTTTCGTCTCATTTACCATTTATGAACATTTCTTTTTCAACGATACTCTGTTGCACTTTGCTTCATAAGCATTGTTATACATATTGTAATGATTCACACATATACAAAAACGGGCTTTCTTATACTCAGTGATGTTTCCTTATGCACATTTGATAGCATATATTTTCCAATAAGAATATGGGAAAATTATTATCAGAACAGCAAGAGAACAAATAAACGAAATGAATGTTGATAACACAAGAACCAACATTCTTTATATTCATGGTTGTCACACAAGAACCAACCATAAGAAAATTTCAGCAGTTACTCATGTAAATCCCATCCTGGAAACATTCATTATCATCACTCAAAGCCAACATTCAGATGCCAAAAATTTCTTGAGAATATCCATGCATGGTTGCATGAGGACATGCAACAAGTTAAGTTGGGGGGTATGTTGGGGCTCAGAAATGTCCTATTTTCATCCACCTTTCCCTTCATTATTCTTCACATTTCATCGCCCCATTAACCTTTCACAATATCATTTCATAAACACATTTGGGTTTCACCTTATTATTTTCCACTTTATTCATTTTAGTATTAAAAAGGAATTTGTGATTAAATGTTAGAAAATTGACATGTTTTCATATATATCTCAAAAATGTGTGATCTTTATAATTTGTAGGAATATGAGAAGGATTAATTCAAAAGGGCTTCTCGAATACTTCCTCCACCATTTCAATATTTGAGGAGATAATTCAAGCCCATTCCAAGGAGAATATCATGGAGATTTGGTTGGAATATCTTATCCAAGATATATGAGAGATATGTGTGAGGATTTGAAGGGATTATATATTGTAATAATGGGAAATAGGTTGAGAGAAAAGTGGATCTGTAATAATGAGATGGTTATCTTATCTTCAAGGCTCTCATGTATAAAAGAGAGTACTCTCTCTTCATGAGGGGGTAATAATCAAGTAATTAGAGTTATTAGAGTAGTCATTGATGGTAGTCATTAGGATTCAAAAGAGAAAGGGATTCTTAGCTTTGATTCATGGTTTTGGTTTTCATGCTTTCATTATTCTTTTATGAAGAATGATTTGATTATTGTAATATAAGATTGCTTCATTGGTGAGATCTCTCATATGTTCTTGTGACATTCAACTCTTCACATGTTGTATTTTCTTTTCCTTCATGTGGTTCTCCATTTCTAGATTAATTTCATTTACGCAATTTCCCATTCCTATATTAATTTCATTTACGCAATTTCTCATTCCTAGATTAATTTCATTTGTGTAATTTCCCATTCCTAGATTAATTTCAATTCCAAGTCGTGTGTTTCAATTTCCTGCATTAGATTAATGATTCAATTTCAGTTGTAGCTAGACATTAGATTAGATTAGTCTCGCCTCAATATTGCATATACTTTGCATGTGCTTCATAAGTTTACAAACCTCGATTTGACAAATTATATAGTTGGGAATGTACTACAACTCAATTAATACAACATTAGTTCGGCCAAATATAACGACTGTTGCTCCCTTGTTCCGATTGTTGTTCCTTTTGTAGGTCGTCCTGTTCATTTGAACAAAACAACTATCATTCCTTTTGTTACAATTGTTGTCCCTTTGCAGGGGTTGCATCTCTGGATGATGGGTATTGAAAACAGAAGGTAATAACCTACATAGGCGACAAGTAAAACGCTTGTTCCAACACCTACCTTCGGATGATGCATAGAGGTTATATTTTAGGACATCTTTAGAGACCAACACATGGGAGTCGTGGTTAATGAATTTATTTGGATGTTTATTGGAAACAAGTGGGTTCAATAACTATTTTATGGAATTTGTGGATTGCATCAAAAAAATATCCATCATGATACCTAGCAAGAAAGCAACTTCTGCACAAAAAAACAACGGAGTTGTTCTTTGAATGAGTGTGTGCACTTTGATCTATCATCATTGATTATCTATAACTAGGATAGTATATTTATCAAATACTCAAAGACTTTGAGGATTGGTGCATGCCAAGTTAAAGAAGAGTTTTGTCATCCATCTAGAAATAGATGGGAAAACAATAGTAGTAAATCACACCAGAATTAGTTGTTTCATATTTTCAATCATAAACATCCAAAGACATGGGATGTCAGCATATCATATGTGCAAGGAAACTATAATTGTGTAATGAAAAATGTGATGAGATTTTCACTTTTTGAAGTGTGCTTTGTATTCTTTGTTGAAGGATCCATTCTCTATTTTGGATTGTATTGTCGAGGAAATAATGGTGAAATAATATATTGCACATGGGAAAGTCAAGGTTTATCAAATTCATCTTGAATATTCATGATCAAGTTAAAAAACATATGTATAAGAATTAGCAAAAGCAAAAGACTATGTTTGATCAACACCACATAGATCATCAATTTGTTTACAAGATATGAGTCTAGGTTTATCTTAAGAAATAGTTCTTCTTGGAGAAGAAAAAAATACTTAAGGTACTAAGATATGGATACTAAGCTAAGAATTTCCTGATATTGTGATCTTATGAAAATTTTAAAACTAACCTTGAGAGCATTCCATTTGGTGAAGTATTCAAGGGATGGAATGATAATCATAAACCCCTTGGTGGATACACTAGTATTAACCATTACAACTATTTACCTTGTTTGTATTTATACTAAAAATAAGAAAACTTTTTGTTGTTCTTTTGTTATCTATGTAGTTTGAAATTGCTTAGAGATTGAGGAAAACTTGCAGCTACTCTTTTTTTTACCTACATAGTCTCAAATTGCATGGAGACTATTTTTTTTTTGAAGAATATTTTTAATGATATTATGAACTTAAGATGATTAAAGAGGAAAACTCATAGTTGATGATTAAAGAGGAAAACCCATGGCTTCTCTTTTTGTTAGCTACATAGTCTCCAATTGCATGGAGACTTGTTTCCTTTTAGAAGCATATTTTCAATGATATTATGAACTTATGATAATTAAAGTAAAATCTTGCGGCATTCCTAATCATTTATGGTTTTCATATTGATATAACATGGGTATCCTACCAACAATAGATGTTTTTTATGATCACCTTTTAGTTGGGGTAAGCAATAAGACATTTCTATGAAGTTTGTGATTTTTTTCCTAACCTTTGTTTAATGAATTAAAGTTTATTTTGAGTGGATAATTTGATGATATTTTTTATGTTTGCTTGATGGATTTTATACCTTATTGGCTTTATATTGTTTTCCTTAGAATAATTTATAAGTATATGGGTGCTTCAAGTGAGGCTATGAGAAAACCTATTTTTCTTTTCTCAATGATACCATGCACAAAAGTTGTTTTTTAAATACCAGGCCATTTTTTACAGCAATTTGTTTGGATAATTTAAGTACAATGCAACATGGAATGATAATGTTATACTTGTATAATTCAATATAATTGTGTTCAATTAGATTTAGTGTTTGGATAATGATATCATAAGTTTACCTAGATTAATTAAGTCTAATTCTTTTTGCCTACCTCTATGATGCCATGATTATTCCATTCCATATTTTAACCATGTAAGATGTGAAAAACAAAGAAATACAATATCTACATACAAATGGAGTATTACAAACATGAGGCCCCTTTTTAGCTCCACAGTCGGGTTTAGGGTTGTGGGTTATGGGTTGTAATTAAGTTTTGGAACTAGTGTTTCTAGTCCATTAGGTCTCTTTCCACAACCCAACTACAGTAGCAACACTACCAAAATGTAAATACCCCATAAGCACTTGGAGGAAGAGTGCCAATAATTGTCCTATCTAATTTCTTTATCCATTAGTCTGTATCAATCAAATGTAATAAACCACTACGATGTGCAAAATCAGATTACATAATTCAAATAACCTAACCTTCTCATAAAACCAATAATTACAAACACTCCCAACCATGGCTCCATTGACAACTACAAACACACAATGATCAATTACCACCATAAGGGTCAAGTGGTAGGAAGTTGAACAGAAAATAATATTTCTTTGCTCAAGTGGTAGGAAATTGAATAGTTCTCTCACCCAAAGAGACTACTTACATACCTAACAATCCACTTCTTCAAAATGCGTGTGGGTCTAATAACTTGCTTCTTCAACCAATGCTCACCATCGTGACAACCTGGTTCTTCAACCAAAAGATCATAGGAATGACAACTTTCTTCTTCAAACCCAAACCACAAAGGATTTATAGGGTCTCCAAACATCCATAGCTCCACTCTCCAGTCATGGTACACAATACAGAATGAAAGACAAAAATGAATGGTAAGAATGATCAGAATGAATAATGAATGAGAATTACACTAATTCTCAATATTATATATGTATGTTCCTAACTTGACACTTGGAACACAAGGAACTAGTTTGTTCCCCACTTGTAACTCGTTCCCCTTTTCCTTTAGGAACTTAGGATAACATATTATTATAAGTCTTAGGACTTTAGGAATAATATTATATTATTCCTAGGCTTAAGCCCTTGACATAGCCCCTTTTCCTAGTTAGTCATTTTTTCAAATGAGACGACTTTTAGAAATAAATATTAGTTATTTAGTGATATTCATATTTTTATAAGAACATATTCAGTTTGAAATTGATGGTTTAAGTATATATTAAATAAGTGTAAATTGAGAAAGATTAAGGATATATGTGTAGGGAGGTATTCAAAATTTTGAATTATTGCATTGATAATAGATATGGAAAATTTTGTTTTGTGTAGTTTAAACATAGTTAGGCAAGTGTTTAATAGGTTATGATAGTTTTGGGTTGATGAAGGATCTCTAAAATATCCTCCAAACATAAAATTTAACTTGTCATGGATTCTAGTTCCATTAATGGATGATTTAAAAGAAATTTCCTCTAAAAATGTTTTGGTCTTAAACATTTTATGATTGCGATTAGAATTTTTTTTTGCATTTGGGAGTGGTTGTTTCAAAGAGGTAAAGGCCTAAATGAATATACATAGTGTTTATATATATACATTATGGAAAATCATACCCTATTTATTTGTTGTAGGTTTTGGTGTTTTTCCACATTAGTGAAACATAATCGTTTGAAGTCTATTGAGACACATCTTGATATAGAGAGTCCTAACCTAATTGTCTTTTCATTTGTAGGATTAGAGTGAATTGCAACATGTATTGATTTAGACAATGGTAACCTACTTGCTTTTTCATTTGTAGGATTATAGTGAAAGTTTAATGTGTACATGAGTGAGCATGTTTGTCTACATGGCTAAAGATGGTTAAAATTTTACATCCAATTTTTCATGTAAATAATGGGATGACCACAAGAAAAAGCCCCAAATAAAAGTATTAGTAAAATTGATTAATTTCAATGGTTTTTTATACATAATTGTGATGTCAATGAGAATGTCATGTCTAGTTTCTTTGTTGTTGTCATGCAGATGATATGAATTTTAGATGTGAGGATATTAAATACTTACAAACATGCTAGAAAACTTCTTGTAACAATGTTGGAAATATGTTTTGGTAGATATCCTTAAATGATTGGTGTTGTTGAGCCTATACATATAGACCATGGTATCTACATTCTAGAAATATTGGAGGATTGTTTCTTTGTGTGACTTCATTGGCACCAAGATTATTTTCCATGTTTAAAGGATAAGTTAG
>SNQJ01S0041294.1:4673-15228 GCA_010110895.2 Picea sitchensis | reverse complement strand
ATGAAATGTTGTGCTCTTCTTTAGTTTGGTGTCCATAAGTTCCCACAAGCTTGACCAAAATTTTCCCATGAACCTGGAGTCTTGATCAGATACAATAGAAGTAGGAAACCCAAAATGAACACATACCTTTTCAAAGAACACTTGCGTTGTTTGTTCAGCTACGACTTTCTTTTTACAAGGAATTAGAATGCACATATTGTTGAACCTATCCACAACTACATACAAATAATCATGACCTTTCCTAGACATAGGAAAACCCCCCACAAAATCCATAGATACACTTTCCCATGGTCTAGAAGGAATATGAAGTGGAGTGTACAATCCTATCCTTTTGTTACTTGGTTTTCTTATTGCACACATAGTACACACTTTTACATACTTGGACACAATTTCATGCATTTGAGGCCAATAACAAAACCAATGTAACTAAGAAATTGTTTTTTTTACACCAAAATGTCCTGCTATTAGAGAAGTATGTGCCTCCCTGATTACATGGACTCTTTCACTTTTTGGAATACATAACTTGCCCAAATGATACACAAGTTTGTATTTAATATGATAATTCAATTCTTCTCCTCTTTTACCATGACTTAAAGTTGCATAGACTTCTTTAAAATCTTTGTCCTCACCATATTGTTCAATGTAACTTTCATGAGTAATTGAATTGTGCTATAGGATTGTAGCAATTGTACTAGGAGGTCTTGATAACATATCAACAAATTTATTATGAATTCCCTTCTTATATATGATGACCAAATGAAACTGTCGTAAAAACCCCATCCATCTAAAATGCCTTGATTGTTGTATCTTAGTTTGTGATTGTAGATACTATAATGGTTTGTGATCAGTATGTATTATTGTTTCCTTTCCCATTAAGTAATATTTCCACTTTTCAACACTTTGTACTAAAGCATACAATTCTTTATCATAGATTGGATAGTTAATTACTGTTGTAGTGAAGGTATCAGAATGATAGCATATGGGCTTTCTGTGCCTACATCAGCACTGCCCCCATGGCATAGTCACTTGCATCAGTTTCAATTTCAAAATACTATTGGAGATCTAAAAATTCCAGAGAAGGAGTTGTACTAATCTTCTCTTTCAAAGTGTCAAAATCCTTTTGTTGGCTTCCTCCCCACTGGAATACCCTTTTCACACTTGTCAAAGCATGTAAAGGAGCTGCAATTAGACAGAAGTTTGCAATAAACTTCCTCCAATATTGTGTTTCCCCCATGAAGCTTCTTACTTCAGTTACATTTTTATGCCTTGGCCAATTTACAATGACCTCAACTTTAGAGAGATCAATCTTAAGTTCTCCACCCCCTACAATGTAGCCCAAATATACAATAGATGTTTTTCCAAATTCACATTTTGACAACTTTACAAAATGTTTCTCTCTCTGTAATACTGAAAGTATCTGCCTAACATGTTGGACATGCTCTTCCTTGGTCCTACTGAAAATAAGAATATCATCTAAGTAGACTATTACAAAATCATAAATGAATGGCATGAATACATCGTTCATTACTCGCATAAAAGTAGCAGGTGCATTAGTAAGCCCAAATGGAATCACTAACCATTAAAATAATCCATGTTTTGTTTTAAAATAAATTTTCCATATATCATGTTCAACAACTTTGATTTGATGGTAACCACTTCCTAAGTCTAACTTAGTAAAGTATACCGCATTTTTCAATTGATCTAATAAGTCATCAATGAGAGGAAGAGGGTAACGGTTTTTTACCATGATTTTGTTCAAGGCTCAGAAGTCCATGCACATACACCATGTGCCATATTTCTTTGGCACTAGGATGATAGGTGACCCACATGGAGAATCACTTGGTCTGATGACCCTTTTTCAATCAACTCTTGTACCTATTTCTTTATCTCCGCATTTTCCAAAACTGTAACCTATACATTCCAATGTCAGGAACAAGAACATCCTGCTGCAATTGTATCTCATGTTCTACTTGTCGTTTTGGAGGTAATACTTTCGAAACTTGAAAAATGTCATCATAGTCAGAAACAACTCTAACTAAGTCATCTTTCAACTTTGTATCAAAATCTTGGAAAGTATCAATTCCAACAGTGTCCTTTTCTTCTACAACCATTAGTAAATATCTTTTACTAACATTTATAATTCTCTTCATTTTCCCTGAGTTTATTAGTGATAGATTCAATTTCTTCTTATGCGCCCTTACAACATATTATTTTCTATCTTTAGTTAATTGATACTTATTGTCTTCACGATAGAATATTTCTTTTCTATCAAACAAATGTGGACTTCCAAGTACAATACCACATATATCATGTGGAACCACATCTAACTCAACATCATTTATAAATTGTGAAGTGATAGAAAACTTTAGAACACATTTCCTATTCACTTGCAACTGATTATCATTATGAATCCATCCTAATGGATATGGTTTCTTATGAGGTTTAGTAGTTAATCCCAAATTTTTAACAATTGTCTCTGATATTAAGGTTACTTGTGAGCCACTGTCAAACAGAGTATCAATTTTGTATGTTTGGAAATTACTCTTATGTGAAAAAAAATTGTCGGTTTGATCTCATGAAATTCATTATCAACTTTTAAATACTGAACTAAAGAAATAGTACTAGCTTCAGAATTTTTTCCTTTGATTCTTGTGACTGTGACCTTGGTCTCATCTCCCGAATCAGACCCCAAGTTTGTTTGAGTTGTTGCAGTAGTCTTTGTCTTCCCTTTATTTCTGAAATTTGTTGGTTTAAATTATGGGTGAAGGATCCAACAACGATCCTCACTATGGCCTTCTTTCTTACAATGTCTGCATCTAGGTTTTTCCTTTTTTGTTGTATTAGACTTCTTCCCTTTAAAATTCTCTTTACCCTTGCCTTTTGTTTTTCCTTCAGTAGGTTTAAATGGTTTTACAAAATCAACATTTACATTCTTTCCTCTAGATTCAAGATGAGTATCCAATGGTATTCCCAAAAATAAAGATCTTTTTCGAAACTCCTGTGTATAACTTTGAACAGTTTGTCCGTTTAACTGCCTAAAATTCTGCCATAACATAATAGCTTGTTGCATATAAGCTAGAGGATAAAATTTATTTTGTAATGTAGATGTAAAATCAAGCCATGAGGAGATTTCCTTACCGAACTTTTTAAGATCCTATTTTGTCCTTCTTTCCCACCACACAAGAGAGGTTCCCCCCATCTTGAGACTAGCAAGCCGGATCATAGTCTCCTCGTCTATGATTTTATGTATCCTACAATACACTTCAATTTTTCTTATCCAATTATCTAACTTTTACGCATTTAGATCCCCATCATACAAAGGTAACTCAAACTTAACATCAATCTTTGACGAAGGCATGTTAGACTTATGTTTATTTGTATGCTTTTGTATAGTATGTGTCGTAGAATGAGAACTGGCATTTGAAGTAGAACTTGAAGAAGAAGGAGAAGAAGGTGGTGAAGGAGGAGGCTTTGAAGAGTCAGGTTTCTCTTCACTTTTATCCTTCATAAAAGGTTCTCCTAGAAATATTTCTTTCTCTCCAAGAAATCATCGTATAACACTTTGACCATTTCTAACATGGATAAAAATGCTTTTTCGAACTCTCTAGTTCATGGAGAAGCTTCTCCTTTTGTTGCCATTATTTTCTTCCTGAACACTCATTCTATATCTAAAATGAATTTAGCCAATGATCCTTCTCCTCTTCCAAATTTGTATCTTTTGAGCATCCAATCCTGCACTTGTTAGATCTTCCAACACAACCAAAGCTCTGATACCAAAATACTTGATCCAAAAATGAAAGGTATTATAAACAAATTGAAATTAACTTGATGCTCATGGATAATTAAAGAGTTGAGCCATCATTAATCATGCTACAAATAAGAGAATATAACAGCAATAAGAAAGGG
This sequence comes from Picea sitchensis, assembly GCA_010110895.2. Classification (NCBI taxonomy): domain Eukaryota; kingdom Viridiplantae; phylum Streptophyta; class Pinopsida; order Pinales; family Pinaceae; genus Picea; species Picea sitchensis. Next base: position 11,322 of record SNQJ01S0041294.1, on the reverse strand, counting down.
AATTAGACATAAAGAACTTGTTAACGGAGTTCACCAATGTGTGGCTATGTCTTCGGGTCCGCTTCCAAGTGGAGGACCGCTTTATTGATCTTTAATGATCAAGTTCTCTTTATAATTTTTATTTGTTGTTAAAAACATGCTTTTGATCTATTGTACAATACCTCCATGTGTAGATGCACACATGCATCAACTATCTCCTTTCAAAACATGACCAAATGCCCCTCAAAACATGAGAAATGGGCCCTTAGCTCAATTTTCTCTCACATTCCCTGCAATAAAAAAGTACCCTCACAAGATCAAAGGGCCTATTTTATATGGTTTTTAGGATAAATTGTGGAATCCCAACTTCCCATAAAGATCTGGCCTCTTTTTGGGGTCAAATCCCTCTCCATATGGCCAAAAACTCTCTAAAAAGGCCCAAATCTGGGAAAAAAATATATTAAAAACCACTCTGATATGACAAATTAACTTAATCCCCCTAAGGCTGGTCACACGCCCCTTTTCAAGTGATCGTATGGGCCATATGGCCAAGCGTCAACCAAGAGGGCGCTAAGTGCTTGGCCCCTCCTTCATTAGCTCCTGGTCAAAAGGAGACAGCATAGGACGTAGGGTCCAATCCGATGGGATAAGCCCCCCTGTCGATCGGCCCTAGCCATTGGTTAAACCCATGGTCCTGCGGTGGTAGTCTCTAGTCCGACTAGTTAGCCCTCGGGCTAGTGCCTTTGCCTTATCCTCTCCCCGAAGCTTAAACAAAAGTACACTCCGCCGACGGCTTAACAAGCCTCATCCGTATATCTCGTTGGTCATATCCTTGTTGCAAATTCATGGGAGCCCTATGAGGTCATGGGCTCGAACCTGAACCTTACCAATATTTTTCCTAGCTGTCATTGGCCATCCGCAGGGTGCCACATGGAACCACATGATTGGGCCACGTGGTGACTCGTGATTGGGCCACATCTTTTGTCATACAACCAATCACCCTGCCACCTATCTGACATGTCCTACGCCATGTCACCCTACCACATGTCAGTCTATACTTCCCAATAACCTTCCACGTCAGTCTGTCATACTGCCATGTGTTAGTTTGTAATGCCCAGTTGATGCCAATGGTTTGATTGATTGATGTCAAGTGATTAAGTGATTGATTGATGTCAATGGATTAATTTATAGGATTTATTGATTGATTATTGATGAATAATGTATATGTATTGTCCTTGATGAGAATGATAGATGTCAAGTGGAAACCAATCAATGAAGATGGATCAATGAGTTGTCATTGATACATGATGAAGATGGATTCTTTGATATATGATGCATAGTTTGTTTGATGTAAATATGACTCATTATTTTCTTGTCATGGTTGATAAGAAGTACAAATGGATGAACTCCAAAAGTGGTCCCCTTATGGTGAAATCCCTCACAGGAAGATGCTTTGCGGTTGAGTTGTTGTTGAGAGAACCCATGCTTGTATGTGGAATAATGAGATGAAGATCAATGATTTTCTTGGTGAAACTATCCTGGATGGATATTTCTTGTCATGTCATTTCCGATGGTATGTGGAATGTCACATAACTCCTCACGGTTTGAGAGTTATGGCCCTACGAAGCTAAAGGACCCCGATATGATGGACCCCGATATGATGGCTTGAAGCCCCATAAGGTCAAAGAAGTCAAAGTGCTTGAGAAGAAGAAATTATTATTCAAATGATAAAGTGAAGTGACAAAATCAAGAATGATTATTTGAATATTAAAGTAATGTGACACAATCGAGGAGGAATATTTAAATGATAAAGTAATGGAGAACTTTCTATTTATGGAAAGTGGATTAACCCTAAAATGAGTAAAATAGGTTAAGTGACCTAGAAATGGGTTAAGTAACCTAGAAGTGGGTTAAGTGATCTAGAAGATGAAGAGTATAAATAAGAGGCTAGGGTCTCTTGTGAACAACACATTTTTGGGAGTATCTCTTGTGTATATTTTGTGTGTATCTCTTGAGCATGATTGAAGATCTATTCTGAGAAAGAGAGCGTGAGGAGGATATCATGGACACATCAAAGTTTTGGCAATGTCTGAAATCTTGACAGAAAAAGTCTCGAAGCTTCAGAAACCCTATTTTCTGAGGTATACGCAGGTTGTAATGGGCCAGGGCATGTACACACGCGGGTTGTATGAGGACAGGGTGCATACAGTGTATAAAATCATGGAGATTTGTGTTTGAGTTGATGATTGGTTGTTGAAGACTCGAGCAGGTTCCAGATCTTCATTCTATGGACTCAGATCTATCATTGAGATTCTGGTATGGTTATATTATTGTCTTGATGGATACTAGTGCATGTTCTGTCATGAATTCTTAGGGCATTCTTGGTATGACTGTTATGATGTGGTTTGAGTTGGTTGATGCAGTGAGAAGAACTCTTATGATTCAGTATTGATGATGGTTATAGTATACTGGTTGTTTACACATGTTTGAGTGGCATTCGTATTGTATGATTGAGAAGCATGAATAAGGTATTGGAGATCTTAGATGTGTTGTGACTGGTTGGAGGTCAGTTTGGACAGTGAAAGATAGAAGATAATGTAATTGTTGGTTGCAGAGAATATGAGCATGTGAAGAAAAGAAAAACCCTAGTTGCTCAGAAGTATACGCATGTTGCATTATAGACTGACCGCGTACATACACTCGTTGTAGTGAGCCAAGGCCCATACACACATGGGATGAACTACTAATAGGTCACGTACCTATGATAGATTGATATCTTTGGAGGATTGTTGTCTCATATCAGTTGGTGCTGAGGATGTAAGCTGAGTCTTGCATATAGAGTTGGTGCTCTTGTAGAGTTGTACTCTATTCCGTTGTTGCTGATAAACCCCAAGGATTGTACTCCGTAATAAAAAGAAAAATTGTACATACATCTTGTGTTCTTTGTGTTCCTTGTGGTGATGACTTATTGATGATATATGTTTTTGATATATGCTACTGATATATGTTCACATCTAACTGGTTATAAATGACAACAATGAGTAATGAGTAAATGTTGAATTCTAACTAATGAGTTTTTTGTAAGAGGGAATTTTTTGAAAAACATCCCCACACTCATTCACCCCCTTTGTAAGTGTGGTAGGTGTGTCCAACAATTGGTATCAGAGCGGGCCTTCACTACAAGCCTTAACAAGCTTGAAGGAGATCCATAGACACACAAATGGATGATGAAGTTTCAATCCTTGATAAGGAAAACTATTCTACTTGGAGAATAGAAATGAGAGTACATTTGAAGGAAATGGGAGTGGCTATTTGGAAGGCATCCATTGGTGGATCAGTTCCTTTGAAGAACAAGTCAAAGTTTGCATCTCAAAGGGAAGGAAAGAAGAATGATGCATTGGATCTCAAGACCATTCTTAGTGGACTTCCACCAAGGATCTATGGCTAAATCTAGAGGATACATATCAAAGCAAGAAGGAGAAGGAAGATATTGAAGACCACTCCATCAATATTATTAAAGGTAAAGAATCGTCAAAAACCTTTGATTGTAATATTTCAAAATGTGATCTTGAAAACATTTCAAGTGAAGATAGCACAAAGAAAGATCTCAAAAGTATTTCAAATGAAGTTAAAGAATATCCAAAGACTCTTGATTGCAATGATTCAAAATGTGATGATGTTGAATTCTTCTCAAGTGAAGAAGAATATCTAGAAACAGTTTGTGTAAAGTTTGATGGTTGTTATCCCATGGAAAGAATAGAAGAATATCTATTAGAACTTCAAAAATAAGTTGAAGAGGTTTTATATAGATATAGCAGTGATCATTATTATACACATTATAACTATCTTTCGGATAACACTAAGAATTTTCTTAGGAGGAATCAAAGGCACATCTTGAAGTTAAAGGGAATGCTCAAAGAACAAGAAGAGACAAAGAAGACTAAATTAGAAGAAAAGGAAGAAGAGATCACAAGACTAAAGAATGAAAAAGAAGATATGAAGGTAGATGAAGAGATTAGCAAAAGTCTTGAAACTATTGTCCATCTCAAGACCCAAATTGAAGAAGCTAAAAGGGTAGAGGAACTATTGAAGAATCAAGTTAATGAAAAGGAAGAGTCATGTGATAAGTTAGAAGCTGAAGTTGTTGACCTTAGAAAGAAGGTAGAGAAATCAAACAAATTATTGAATAGCTCACAAATCTTGAATGAGATCTTGGAAAGTCAAAGATCACCATATGATAAATCAGGTCTTGGATACAAATAAGAAGCTACACATGCTGAAGCAAGAACCTCAAAGAAGCATGAGGTAAGTCCATCAAAGAAGAAAAACAATGTTGCAGAACAACCATCTACACAAGGCAAAGAAAATTTCAAAAGAACAAAGCAAGGAAGACATCAAGAAGCTATCTTTGGGACACCAAAGCAAAGGTATGGAAGTATTTTTCATGGGCATTGTTATTCATGTAATGAATATGGTCACAAATCTTTTGAATGTAGATATTATGAAAGGAGATATAATGGAAGATTTTATAACACCATAAGGTGTTGGAGATGTAATCAAGTAGGACATATTGTTGTTCACTGTAACACCATGAGATGCTACAACTATAGTGGATTTGGCCACAAATCCTAGGAGTGTTGGAACACAAGAAGAAGGTCTATGATATGGACTTCATATAGCATGACTAGAAGAAGGAATGAAGTAAGGAAGGGAGACATATTTGAAAAGATGGAAGCTCAGAGCTCAAGATCTGAGAAACAAGGACACCTTCAGAAGTGGGTGAAAAAGATTGAGAAACTAGAACATAATGGAATACCGAAGGGAAGCTCAAGTGTGTCATCTACTGAAGCATACATAGGTGACAATGGTAACAGTCACATACATACACAGGCTGACCTTGAATAGGTCGTGTACATACGCAAGATGTCCGTGCAGCATGCCGCGTATATATGGTAAAGCCTTGGGGAAAAGGCAATGCACATGGGTTGCAGCTTGATGTTATGGTATAACACTCTGTTGCAAGGTTTGACATTATTTTTTGCAGGTTCTGACACTGTTTGTTGGAGGTTTTCATGATTATATATTGGATTATGTAATGTGATGATAAAAATAATGAAAGGCCATCTTGGATGCATGGCACTAACCCATGAGTATGGATTGAGGCATTTTCTATTGAAGAACAATGTTGGTTATGACAATGGAGTTATGGCACCTTGGTTATGTGATATATCTTGAGATATCATTGATCTATTGAAGCATACTACTAGTACATCTGTTGTTGGATGCTTAGTATTTGTTGTAGTGAATGGAGGATTGATGATGATCTGTTGGTGTACATGGCCGGTACATATTTTGAGTTTCACTGATATATATTATGGTGTATTATTCGAAGCATACTTGTTGGAAAAATTGATGCATACATTTGGAATATGGATGGGATACATATTGGGACATGTAGTTGGTGAGTTGATGAGGTGATCATGTTGTACATCATTGATGATATATAGTTGATGCATGATTGGTAGAGGCACCTACTAGCAGTTTGATTGGCACATATTTTATGGAGGATTTGTCATACATGTATGAGAATTCATCATGTTGTGGTATTGGTGCATGGTTGATATACTTGCTTGGTACAAGTGTTGATACATGTTGACATGCATGTTTGGTACGTTCATAAATGGCATAAGCTTGATGATAGTACACCATTGGTATTACTTGATTAGCACAACAAATTAGTATTTGCTTGAGATACATGGTTATGACACTTAGAGGTATATTGGTAGATGCACATTGTTTGGCATATTGGTAGATGCACATGGTTGGCATAATTGGTAGATGCACATGGTTGGCATAATTGGTAGATGCACACATTGGCATATGGTTGATACATTCCATGGATGATATATTATGGGACATTGTATGGTATTGATGTACATGGTTGATGTACATGGGTGTTGTGCATGGTGGGCACACATTTTGGTACAAGATGTACTTGGTTGATATGTTGTTGATGATTCTCTATTTGATTATTGACATATCATTTGCTTCATAATGTTTGGTATTGCATAATTTTGATGCATGTACAGATCCAAGGATCGTCATGTGGTAGCATATTTCTCATATTGCAGATAGGGGCAGTCATTCTTGAGCATGATTATAGGAGGAGATATTTATCAGATGCATACCTAGAAAAGAGCCCTATATTTGAAGAAAGAGCATAGAGGCATAATTCTAGGGGGAGCGATGGTCATAGGGGGAGTATCAGAAATGTATATTCAGCATTGCATCAGAGTGATATCCCTTTTCCAAAAAGAGGAGAGATTATTTAGAGGAATATCAAAGGCTTTCAAGTAGAGGGACCAACCCCAAGAGGAGAATGGCCCTTTTCCATTGATGTCAAAGGGGGAGAGATGGTCACATTGATGTGATTGATATTTCGTAATGGGGAGAGATAGTCATATTGATATGATTGATGACTATTGATGTAGAGCATGCATTGTCTACATGTTGACATCAATGATTGGTGTTGACATCAATGCTGGTATTGCCATCAATGCCAAAGGGGGACATTGTTGGATCATGTTGTCGTTGGTGCCAATGGTTTGATTGATTGATGTCAAAGGATTGATGTCAAGTGATTAAGTGATTGAATGATGTCAATGGATTG
>SNQJ01S0041293.1:88728-100731 GCA_010110895.2 Picea sitchensis | reverse complement strand
CTCCCACCACTTTCTCTCTCTCTCCTCATTGTTAGTCTCACTCTCACTCTCTCTCTTCCCATATTTCTTTCTCTATCGTCGTGATGATACTGGCCATATATTTACTTCCTCAAACGAACATCGTATGCGAAATTTATTGCACTCTGATCAAATTCTCAAACATGCAAAAAAAAAAGTCAATAGGCAAAAAGTCAATGCTGACGTCATCATGACGTTATGATGAAGTCATCATGCTGACATGGCATCTTATAAATATGACATGTGGCATATGATCATACAGTGACATGGTAGAGGATTATCTTACTGACCAGGCATGTGTGGCAGACGTGGGCGAATGATTGCTTGAGAAGTGTCACCATTGTGGATGAATTAAATGGTGCCATGTGGCCTAGTCATGGGATGCCACCTGGAATCCCTGTATTGGTTTTTGTTGTAAAAATATTTGGACTCCACCTGAGTCGAACCTGCGACCTCTCGGTGTGGGTGAATGTTTTGGGCAGGGCCGGGCTACTAGCCCGCCCGCGATGGAAATTAACCATATTGGGCGCGTTGAAATATTTAAGGTGGCCGAAATGTATGGGCGAAGGAGGAAATGGATGGGGTCTATCCCCAGCCCGTGGTATTGTTTCATATCCATACATTCATGGCCTAACACCCTGGTTCTTAGCGCATACACCACCGGATATGGTTAAGCCCTGATGTGTATACAACCATACAACAAGGTGTCGAGCAGGGAATCAAACTAGGAACCTAATACACCATGAGACCAGGGGAGTAACCAGTGGAGAGGGCCAATCGGTGGGGGGCTTATCCCATCCTATCGGACCCTAGGTCCTGTGAACGCACCAAAGAACCAGGAGCTAGCGGAGGAGGGGCCAACGTGCAACACCCTTGTGGGCTGGAACTTGGCCATATGGACTCATATGACTCTGGAAAAGAGGCGTGAACCTAGCCTTTAGGGTCTTATTTTAATTTTTATAACAAAGTGGTTATTTTTCTATAGTTTTGGCCCAGATTAGGCATTTTTGGAGATTCCTTGGCCATTTGGAGGGGGATTTGATCCCAAAAAGAGGCGAGTTCTTTGTGGGAATTTGGGCTTCCATAACCAAGCCTAAAAAATATATAAACCAGGACTTTTGAGCTTGTGGGGGTACTTTTGTATGTAGGGAATGTGAAGAGCATCTTGATCTAATGGCCCATTTCTCATGTTTTGAGGGGCATTGTGTCATGTTTTGAGAGGAGATAGTTGAGACATGTGTGCATCTGCACAAGGATGTCTTGTACAATAGATTAGAAGCTTGTTTGTAACAACAAAGAACCATTGTAAAGAGAACTTGAGCATTAAAGATCAATAAAGTGGTCCTCCACTTGGAAGCAGGCCCAGAGATGTAGCCACACATTAGTGAACTCCATTAACAAGTTCTTTGTGTCTATTTCTCTTTTTATTTTTGTTATATTCTCTTATTTACAACATGGTTAATGTTGGCTCAACTCTTTAATCATTCATGAGCATCAATTTAATGTCATTTTGTTATTAATTCCTTTCATTTTTGGATCAAGTATTTTGGTATCAGAGCTTTGGTTGTATTGGAAGGTTTAACAAGTGCAGGATTGGATGATTACAAGATCCAAATCTCGGAGAGGAGAAGGATCATTGGTTGAATTCATTTCAGAGATAGAACGAGTGTTGAGGAAGAAAAGAATAGCAATCGAAGAAGAAACTTCTCCATGAACTATAAAGTTCAAAGAAGCATTTTTATCCATGTTATAAATGGTCAAAGTGTTATATGATGATTTCTTGGAGAGAAACAAAACTTTTCTAGGAGAACCTTTTATGAAGGAGAAAAGTGAAGGGAAAGGAGAATCTTCAAATACTCCTCCTTCACCACCTTCACCACCTTCTTCTCCTTCTTCTTCAAGATATTCTTCAAATGCTAGTTCTCATTATACTACACATACTATACAAAAGAATACACATAAGCATAAGTCTAACATGCCTTTATTAAAGCTTGATGTTAAGTTTGAGTTACCTTTATATGATGGGGAACTAAATGCAAAAAATTTAGATAATTGGATAAGACAAATTGAAGTATATTGCAGGATACAAAAAATCATAGATGATGAGACTATGATCCATCTTTCTAGTCTCAAGATGGGAGGAACCGCCCTTGTGTGGTGGGAAAGCAGGACAAAATAGGATCTTAGAAATTTCAGTAAGAATCTCTCTTCATGGATTGATTTTACATATACATTATGAAAGCAATTTTATCCTCTATCTTATATGCAACAAGCTATTATGTCATGGTAGAACTTTAGGCAGTTAAAAGGACAAACTGTTCAAAGTTATACATAGGAGTTTCGAAAAAGAAATTTAATGTTGGGAATACTATTGGATACTCAAGAGACATTGCTTAAGTACATAGGTGGTTTGCATAGCTATTTACGACATACCATTCTTATGTTTAATCCAACTGGTTTAGATGAGCTGTGTGTGCAAGCGACTCATCTTGAATCTAGAGGCAAGAATGCAAATGTTGATTTTGTAAAACCATTTAAACCTACTGAAGGAAAATTCAAAGGAAAGGGTAAAGAGAAGTTTAAAGGGAAGAAGACTAATACAGTGAAGAAGGAAAAACCTACATGAACTCATTGTAAGAAAGAAGGCTAAAGTGAGGATCGTTGTTGGATCCTTCACCCAAAATTGAAACCAGCAAATTTTGGAAATAAAGGGAAGCCAAAGACTACTGCAACAACTCAAATAGACTTGGGGTCTGATTCAGGAGATGAGACCAAGGTCACATTCACGGGAATCAAAGGTAAAAATTATGAATCTAGTACAAGTTATTCAATTTAGTCTTTAAAATTTGATAATGAAGTTGATGAGATCAAACGAACATAACTTTTTCTCATAAGAGTAATTTCCAAACATACAAAAATTGATACTCTATTTGAAAGTGGCTCACAAGTAAACTTGATATTAGAGACAATTGTTAACAAGTTGGGATTAGTTACTAAACCTCATAAGAAATCATATCCTTTAGAATGGATTCATAATGATAATCAATTGCAAGTGAATAGACAATGTGTCCTAAAGTTTGCTATCAATTCACAATTTATAGATGAGGTTGAGTTAGATGTAGTTCCACTTGATATATGTGATATTGTACTTGGGGGTCCATATATATATGATAGAAAGGAAATATTTTATCATGAAGACAATAATATCAATCAACTAAATATGGAAAAGAATATGTTGTAAGGGCTCATCAGAAGAAATTGAATCTATCTATAATCAACTCAGGGAAAATGAAGAGAATTGTAAATGTCAGTAAAAGATATTTACTAATGGTTGTAAAAGCTAAGAACACTGTTGGAATTGATACTTTTCAATATTGTGATACAAATTTGAAAGATGGCTTAGTTAGAATTGTTTTTGACTATGATGATATATTTCAAGTCCCGAAAGGATTACCTCCAAAACGACAAGTTGAACATGAGATATAGTTGCAACAAGATGTTCCTCTTCCTAATATTGAAATGTACATGTTATCAGTTTTGAAAAATGTAGAGATAAAGAAATAGGTACAAGAGTTGATTGAACAAGGGGTAATCATACCAAGTGATTCTCCATGTGGGTCACCTATCATCCTAGTGCCAAAGAAAGATGGCACATGGTGCATGTGTGTGGACTTCCGAGCCTTGAACAAGATCACGGTAAAAAATCGTTACCCTCTTCCTTGCATTGATGATTTATTAGATCAATTTAAAAATGTGGTTTATTTTAGTAAGTTAGACTTAAGAAGTGGTTATCATCACATCAGAGTTGTTGAACATGATATATGGAAAACTACTTTTAAAACAAAACAAGGTTGTTTGAATGGTTAGTGCTGCCATTTGGGCTTACTAATGCACCTACTACTTTTATGTGGGTAATGAATGATGTATTCAAGCCATTCATTGATGATTTTGTAATAGTCTACTTAGATGATATTCTTATTTTCAGTAGGACTAGGGAAGAGTATTTCCAGAATGTTAGGAAGATACTTTCAGTATTACAGAGAGAGAAACTTTTTGTAAAGTTGTCAAAATGTGAATTTGGCAAAACATCTCTTGTATATTTGAACTACATTGTAGGGGGTGGAGAACTCAAGATTGATCCCTCTAAATTTGAGGTCATTGTAAATTGGCCAAACCCTACAAATGTAACTGAAGTAAGAAGCTTCATGGGGGAAACACAATATTGGAGGAAGTTTATTGCAAACGTCTCTCTAATTGCAGCTCCTTTACATGCTTTGACAAGTGTGAAAAGGGAATTGCAGTGAGGAAGAAGCCAACAAAAGGATTTCAACACTTTGAAAGTGAATATTAGTACATCTCTTGTTCTGGCATTTCCATATCTCCAACAGTCTTTTGAAATTGAAAGCGATGCAAGTGAGTATGCCATGGGGGCAATGTTGATGTAGTACAAAAAACCCATATTCTATCATTCTGAGACCTTCACTACAATAGTAATTAACTATCCAATCTATGATAAAGAATTGTATGCTTCAGTACAAAGTGTTAAAAAGTGGAAACATTACTTAATGGGAAAAGAAACAATAATACATACTGATCACCAACCATTACAGTATCTACAATCACAAACTAAGAAACAACAATCCAGACATTTTAGATGGATGGGATTTTTACAGCAATTTCATTTGGTCATCAGATATAAGAAGGGAATTCATAATAAAGTTGTTGATATGTTATCAAGACCTCCTAGTACAATTTCTACAATCCTTAAGCACAATTCAATTACTCATGAAAGTTACATTGAACAATATGTTGAGGAAAAATATTTTAAAGAAGTCTATGCAACTTTAAGTCAAGGTAAAAGAGCAGAAGAATTGAATTATCATATTAAAGACGAACTTTTGTATCATTTGGGCAAGTTATGTATTCCAGAAAGTGAAAGATTCCATGTAATCAGGGAGGCATATACTTCTCTTATAGAAGGGCATTTTGGTGCAGACAAAACAATTGCTCAGTTACAAAGGTTTTTTTATTGGCTTCGAATGCATGAAATTGTGTCTAAGTATGTAAAAGGATGTACTATGTGTGCAATAAGCAAACCAAGTAACATACATCTAGGATTGCACACTCCACTTTTTATTCCTTCTAGACCATGGGGAAGTGTATCCATGGATTTTGTGGGGGGATTGCCTATGTATAGAAAAGGTCATGATTACTTGTATGTAGTTATGGATAGGTTCAACAAGATGTGTGTTCTAATTCCTTTTAAAAACAAAGTCATAGCTGAACAAACAACTCAAATGTTCTTTGAAAAAGTATGGGTTCATTTTGGGTTACCTATTTCTATTGTATCAAATTGAGACTCCAGGTTCATGGGGAACTCTTGGTCAAGATTGGGGGAGCTTATGGACACCATATTGAAGAAGAGCACAACATTTCATCCACAGACGGATGGGAAGAAAGAGGTGGTGAAAAAAACAATAGTGCATCTACTTCGGGCATATTCCAACAAACGTCCTAAGCTTTGGGATGAACATATGTGTTATGTGCATCATGTGTATAATCTAGCCAAGAATTCTTCTACTTAGATATCTCCATTTGAAACATGTTTTGGATACTTGCCAAAATCTCCTTTGGATTTTGTCTTTGGGAAAGACATTGCCACAGACAGACACACTGATGTGGATAGGGCTACAAAGTTCATTGAACGGATCCAGTTGATTCATCAGGTAGTACAGGAACAGTTGGAGAAAATCCAAGCCAAATACAAGGCGAGACATGACATGCATTGAGTTGATCATCAGTTCAAAGTGGGAGATCAAGTCTGGTTATACATCAGCAAGGAAAGATTGCAAGGAGAAGGTAAAAAGCTAAAACCAATTCATTAATGTCCTTTCAAAATTTTAGACAAGATTGTTTCTAATGCTTTCCGGTTAGAATTGCCTCCATATATGAAAATTTATTTAGTTGTAAATGTGGAAAACTTGAGATTGTATGAGCCTCCTATGATCGAGGATCAAGGAGAGAATTTTCAGATTCCTTCCATAGAATATTTTTCTCTTGAGTATAAATGAGTTGCAGGAAGACACCATTTTGGACAAAAAAGTTTGTACTTCTCGCAGGGGTGATGTGGAGTATCTTCGAGTGGGATTGAAGGGAAAAAATCCAAGTTAGGCCAAGTGGATTGAGACCAGAAAAGAAGGGAACAATATCCTCACTTATTTACCAACTGATACCAGACTTTTGGTGGTCCAAAAGCTTCCAAGTGGGGAGGATTGATCCAAGAGGATCCTTAGGTCCATAAAATGCTCAAAAATCAAATGTTCTCGGAATTGGACGAAACCAATTCCATTGCGTCCGTCTCTTCGCATTGATTTTGGCCATATATTTACTTCCTCAAACGGACACTATATGCAAAGTTATCACACTCTGATCAAATTCCCAAACAGATAAAAAAAAGAAGTCAATAGGCAAAAAGCCAATGTTGTTGTCATCATGTTGACATGGCATCGTCTAGAGATAACACATGGCATCTAATCATACAGTGATGTGGCAGAGGATTGTTTTGTTGACTGGGCAGGTGTGGCAGACGTGGACGAATGATTGCTTGACAAGTGTCACCATCATGGATGAATTAAATGGTGCCATGTGGCCTAGTCATGGGCTGCCACGTGGAACCCCTATATTGGTTGTTGTTGTAAAAATATTTGGACTCCACCAGAGTCGAACTTGCGACCTCTAGGCATGTGTGAACGTTTTGGGCAAGGCCGAGCTACCAACCTGTCTGTGGTGGAACTTAACCATATTGGGCGCGTTGAAATATTTAAGGTGACTGAAAGGTATGGGTGGAGGCAGAAAGGGTTGGGGTCTAGCCCCAACTCGCGGTCTTGTTGCATCTCCATACAATCATAGCCTAGCATCCTGATTCTTAGCACATACACCATTGCATATGGTTAAGCCTTGGTGCATATAAAACCATATAGCAAGGCGTTGGGTGGGGAATCAGACCAAGAACCTAATACAATATGAGATCAGGGGCTTAACCAATAGATAGGGTCGATTGACGGGGGGTAAAATAATTTTTTAACTACTCCATAATTTCATTTTTACATTGCATTCAATGTTTCCAACCACACAAACATTGATAATCAACATCTGTAACGTCCCCAACCATCAACCCCATTGACAGGCAATGCTACTATGTGGAATAACACTTATAAAGCATGTAATTAAATGAAGTTAAATGACTTAACACAAAGTAAACACATAATTACCGCTAACATACAAAATTGATTAGAATTAACAATAATTCAACTTGCAACGAAATACATGATAATATTACAAGAATCCCAGACATGCATTTTAATTGAAATTAAACACATAATGATACTTATCTATGAAACTGTAGTAACTTGACCAACTACGTGCAGACCTTCCATGAACCTCCCATCCTTAGACCATACTTCTCATCATGCTCAGCAGTGGGTCACCCTCGAGTTGGGACTGAGCTCCACCCTGGGCAAGGGAATCCTAGACTAGGCTAAGGTTATAGGAAAACTACATAGACCAACCAGAAGGATTCTCTCCAGGAGCCTTCTTACACCCACTACTCACAGACTCTCATTCCCCACATGCCTGTTCCACTTGGGAGTATACACCTTCACAAGAACAGTCCATCGGTGCTTCACCTCCCTCTTTGGGTCTCAGCAACAGGTCGGATCAGGAATTCTCGGAGCTCCGTAGCTAGTGTTGGACTCTCTCTGGGAGAAAACCACTTCCCAGAAGACTCTCTCACCTAGAGAGAGCTTCTCACAGGCATGACAACATGCCTCTTCAACCACGGGCCTGACATCCCACTTCTTCAACTAGTTTCAGCCCAATTCCTACAAGGTGAGGATAACATCAACACAATTCCAGTCAGGAAAAATAGAAGGCAACAACCCAAAGATAGTTGGGGTACAGACTCATCTCTACAAGGGCAGATAGGTTGGGCTCACAGGATACACATATGACATAGATCAAACCATGGGTTTGCCACTGGTTTCAAGGTGCGTGACAAGGAATCAATGCAGAGGTCGAACACAGACTCAAACGGTTTAGATGTTGGATACGTCGGCTTCTCAGGAAAACATTATGATTTTCTGGTTTCAGAGCTGCGTGATGGTATGCAGAGATCAGATGTAGACGCACAATAGTGTTACACATAAAAAATACTCACTTTGATAGTGTCACAAGTGTCGTCATTACAAGGTTCTCAAGTGTCGCTTTTTGCTCATAGGTGTCGCAAGTGTTAAAGAAAGCATACTGCCATGATGCCCATGTCGTGCCTGTAAATGACATCAAGAGGACACTTGGCACATGTCAAACACTTGATTTGGAAGAGGAGGAAAGGTTAACTGGGCTCATGAACCTCTTTCCATCTGAAAGAAGCCAAGAAACTAAGTTTTTGGAGGGGAGCGCTCCCCTATACCTCTTCTAGGAGCGCTGACGCTCCCCCTTGCACTGTTTGGGAGCATTATAAAGCTCCTTTGGCCCTTTTGAGGGAGCACTGGTGTCTTTAGGAGCACTGGCGTCCCCCTTAAGCCTACTCGGGAGTGTTGTAGCACTCTGATGGCCCTTTTGAGGGAGCGCTACCTATTCTGGGCAGTAGTTAAGTTGTTGAGATGAATGGGGGAAGGATCCTTTCATTCTTAGAAGTCAGTTGAGTTCGAATCCTCAGTCCAAACATGATCTTAGGGTAGATCCTCAACTAAAGGAGGAAAATCCTCAACTTCCCCAAGGATATATCAAGTGGTTAAAGCCTCTCCAAGTCTATATAAGCAAGCTTTCTCATGGTGAAAGAGGACTGAAAAGGGAGAATCACACCAAACTTATGATCTTATAAGTGGTGCTAGAACAGAGATATTTTGGAGGCAAGATACCTATGATCTCATAGGGAGCAATCGGTGAAGCTATCATCATTTGGATCGTGGATCTTTTAAGAAAGGGGTAAACAAGAAGGACTTGACGGAACTGCTGCAATCCATCTATGGCTGTAAGCAATGTTTTGTCTTCATTAATATAATTTGCTTGGCCTGTTTCTTTCTAATTCGTGTTCAATCTCACATGAATTTGTATCTTTAGTAGATAGACCTATTTTGGACTAATCTTGATAGAGTAGGAAGCGATCGTACTTTGTTTGTCTAAAGAGCTTATCGAGGAGCGAAAGATTGGAGCTCAACTCGGAGCGTGCAGGGACAAACGTCGATTAAAGATAATTCTCTTCTCCTTCCTTCTCACACACTAGTCCACCTAGATCTAAAAGGAAGTCAGTGACCATGATAAGCACTTTCTATCTTAGAGTTAAGAGTTTATCTCTTTGAGGAGATCTACTTGTCTGCAGGGAGATTTTCCTTCAACAGAAACTGGCAACTCCACTGGGGAGTTCGAATCGAAACTTTTGGTTTTGATTTTTCCTCATAGGCCTTGTATTTCCCTTTGTGTTATTAGGCATTTTTCACCCCTTCATATCTGATTGCATTTTTTGATTGACTCTTTACCCCATCACACTCAACTTACCTGTCAAAATTTGATCAAAATTTTGAGCTTTTGGACATTTTTGTGAGCTTTTTGAGCCTGGCACCCCCCTGCCCATGTTAGCAGAGCACCAACACTTCATTAAGCTGTTGGACAGAGCTTTATAGCACTCTGGTGGCCCTTATACCAGAGCGCCAACCCTTTTTTGCCCAAAATCTCTTTAAAAATTGCAATTTTTGGAGGTCCAAACTCTGTTTTTTCACTTGCTGGGCTCTTTTGTGATTGAATGATTCTTCCTTTGACCTTTGACATGCTTCCTCTTGAGAAGTAAACACCTTATTGTTCATATTTTATGCCCTTATTCATTCTTTTTTAGTTTTTTCTGTTGAGAGCTTGAAATCATTCCACGGTTTTCTTCTCTCATATCCGATTGAGCGGGAACTCCAGTGAAGGACATCTGAAGTCTGTAACTCTTCTCATTTGGTTCGTTGAGGTCATCTTGTCCAAAATCTTTCTCCTTCCTTTTGAATTTTTTATTTTCTTTCTCTTGTTTGATTGCAAAAGGGTGTGTTGTTTGTGCAAAATTTACGTTTTCTTGTCTGAATCTCCTTGATCCGAAAGGGTAGTTGGTAGGACAAGTTTTGCATTGAATTTATTATCATTCACATACAAACGACAAAAGTACATCTTAATGATTAGTTTGCATATTGGTTTGCATTTCTGAAATGTTGTAGCATCATATTGAATTTGATTGAGAACAAAATTGATTGAGGGCATTCCTTATCAAGTGTTTGATAGTGAAAACGACTCTTCCTCTTTCCCTTAAATAGGTATTCATTGAAAAGAAACGATTGCTTATCATACTTCATGCATATTTTTGGGAATTGAGTCATCATTTCATCAATTTCACTTTCGTACACCCTCTGAGTAAACAACAGCCATTAAAATCAATGCTTAACTAAAATTTATCAGACTTTTTACATCTTTGTTAGCAAACCTACATTAGTTTAAGGTGTAGCTATTTGGAATAGGTTGAAAGGATAAATTTCCAAAGCTATCAAACAAAATTAGTATCTTGCAGTAGGGAGAGTCAAATCCAATTGTCGTATTGGCTTGCTAGGATCCCCCTCTCACACAGGGGTTACGCACGAGGTCGCATTCGACTGAGTTACAGAGATTATCCCTCCATGGTTCAACCATTTGTAGTGGTCGGATCGTATATTGGGGGTCACTGGAAGGTATACCCACGATTATGTGTGGGAGCCTTTCAAGTTGATTTTGGACTTGTTATCCTTCCCATACATTCCAATTGCACTGTCGACTATGCTCTTCCAGGGGCTGACTACGAGTTGGTGACCTTAGTAGCCACAATCTTTAGGGTCTCACACAAGGTGACGGTGAAGGGAAGTCTCACTGTACCTAGAACATACATTTGTCAAACTCACTCGGGCTCCTTGGAGGGTAAATCCAAAATTACTGCATGGAAGCTTGCACCAAGGCATAAGTCCATTAAGCAGGTCACCAACGTAACTGATCCACCCGCTCTATCTCCACCCCTTCCTATTTTGATCTCGCGACGTTGGATTTCATCACCAACTAGTGGTTTCATCGTGGGAAGGTTTTGTTTGATTGCTTGCTTCTTAGATTCATAGTGTGTGTTGTTTGTTTTACTTAGTGGAACTTAGGTCGAGTCACTATTAATTCCATCAAATCTTGGGAGTACCAATGGAGGAACCCCTTCCCCTGGGAAACCTTATACCTTTCCTTCGTTTGGAAACTTTGGTCCTCCATATGTTGCCACACTGAGTCTTCCAGGACTCACTATTGGATTACCAGTTTGGTTGTTCCCCACTCCGGTAATCCTGAATCCTCCGAATGTTTCAGTTGCACCTAATACTTTGGATGTCAATACATCACCCACACATCAACCTCATGTCGACTTTTCACCTTCTTCGCCCATTAAGTCTCCTTTCATTTCTCCTTCTTCGCCTAGTGAAAGCTCTAAAGCAAGTAGCCAGGTTGATCAAAAGAATAAGAAATGGAAAGAGAAGAAGAAGAAGAACCTGAAAAGGACAAAGACCCCAATAACATCAGATATTGGCTCTAAGAAACTAGTTACTGTTAATAGTATTGGGACTGTTGATGAGGTAAAAAAGATTAAAATGAAGAATCCAAAACCCAAATTCCCTTGCAGCCTTTGTAAGGGTGACCACTTTCTGAGGGATTGCCCCGGTCTTACCCAGGTCTTAGAAATGTGGTCCTCCACGTCATCAGCCTCTGTCGGTCATGTCGATGATACCCTGTCAACTAGTGATGTTCAGGTTGGCAAGAAGAAGAAAACTATCAAGTTCCCTTGCATGTTATGTAAAGGTAATCATTACTCTCACCTTTGTCCTCGCATGGACGAGGTTTCTTCTCTTTTGGAAAAAATTCAACTTCCAAAAGGTTATCGTAAGCTTTCCTCCGACCCAT
>SNQJ01S0041293.1:51449-63736 GCA_010110895.2 Picea sitchensis | reverse complement strand
TGGAAAAGGTTAAGCAAGATTCATTGGAGAATTGGTGAAAGAATTGTGTGAAGGGCTTAGCTTGAACAGGAGCTTGGAGACTCTAGCAAGTCTATCAAGAGGATTTGATCTTCTTCATGCAAGGATTGAGCAAGTGTGTGTGTGTTGGAGCCAAGATCCATCGAAAGGAAGATTGCAACAACAAGGCGATCAGGTTGTAATCTTTACTTTCAATTAATATGATACAGTGGCATGTCCCTTTCCCATAAAGCTATTTTCACTTTATTGTGTAATTCCTTGATCATACACATAAGTTGATTGTTGAATAATTTTTTTTATCTTCACTTTGGTTGGTTTGCGTTGTCTTGGTCTTGACTTCATGAAAGCACCAGAGCAAAGCGGGAGCAACAGAGACCCTAGGAAGCGATACTAAGGTATGATACTTGTTCCTTCCTGCTAGTTAATTCAATGGTCAAATCTTAGGGAAAGAGTCATGTCCTATCCTATTTTGTTCTAGATCCAGGTGGATCTAGGGAGATCTGTTAGTGTCCACACCTACCAATTAGTCCGATAACACCTATGCCCCTGGAAATCTCTGACAACCTGAATTTGAGGATTCCTTTTCAATTCTCCCCTCTCTTTGTTTGTTTCTTGCTTGACACAAGGACTACTACTCCTTGTTGAGATGATCACTCTATTTTATTGGGTCATTCTACTGTGCATTGGTTTTGATCAACATCACAATGATCATCATATTCATTGTTCTTAGTCTTTTCAACAGCATGACGGTCTACATCGATTACAATAAAGAATGTTATAAATGATCATAGTTCATAAATAATAGAAAATAACTAATACACTAGTGCCTCTAGGAGAAAAACATCCTTTAGGCACAAAATATAGTATGTATTATGAAATCCAAAAAATAAAAATATTTAAACTATTAATAAGTGGGGAGGCAAGAATAACTTACTCCCATCATCATCCATGCCATCCAATATATTTATTTCCAAGCACATACAACAAGTAGAAAACCAGTCATTCACAATAAGCTCATAATCAAGGCATAGATACCAATTAGAACGTACAATCACACATCATTTTCTTACAAAGACGAATAATATTCTCCTTATTTTCATATTTAGGTTTGGTCTCTTCCTCAATGTGCTTGAAGTTGAGATATCATTTGGTCATGGAAGTAACTGGGTTTCTTCCATGACCAAATGATATGTCATCCTCAGTTTCGTCCATGACCAAATGATATCTCATCTTCAAGCACATTTAGGAAGAGACCAAATTGTACACATAATTAAAGACTACCTGAGATATTTCTATTGAAGTCATTTGGGTTTCCATAAAGACTCCCTCGTCAAGTGGGGGTGAAGGGAGTTCCATTTCATCATCTGCACTTGCAGGTGAAACAAAATCTAGCAAGGTACCTGCAACATGCAAAATGATGCATATGAAAAAAAAGTATTTGAAAATAGAAGCCCTAGTCCTAAAACATAAGACAATCTTCAGTAACTGCTTAGGAACAATACCATACCTACAAGGTCTACATTACTAGTGGTATTCATCCATTCATCTACAAGGTCTTTCCAGTCTCTGCAGTACACCATACCAAAGCAGTAAGCACATTTAAGCCTTTTATTGTTCATGTAGGTAGGTCTAAGCCAACTTAAATAAACCAGAACCAAAGCCATAGACACTCTTTATTTCACCTGTATTAGGATACGTTTCCATTATGCAATTGAATGAAAGAAGTTGTTGTTGTGACTAAAACTACATTTTTGCATAACCAATTGTTGGAATTCACCATTATATTATCGATGCTTCCAACATTGAACCAAGAGGTTTTGGCTTAAAATACCTGATAAGCCTCTTAACCGTAGACTAAATTTCCTTTGAAATGTGCTTCCGCAACCGATTAACTGGCTTCCCAATCTGAGTTTCCCGCATAGAATACACATGACTTCACATCACATCACATGTAAAAGAACACCTCATAATCCAATTTACATCTCAGACTCCTTTGGTAGCTCCTCTATCTAAGGCTAATGCTTCCATTACTAACTTGGTATACGATAATGTCTTCCTTCAATATTGATATTTCTTGTTTTTTTTTTGCCTAAAGGCTCTATCTTTTAGAGGCTGCATACATTTCTCCCTTTTTGAGCATTTGTAAGCTAAATATTTCCTGCTAAAATCTTGAATTTCTATGTACTATTCATATATAATAAAAACATGATGTCTCCTGTATTACTAAGCTTCTAGTGTTTAGCTAGCAGTAACCTTTATGGGATTCAAAATATTCCAACATCAAATTATGTATGATCCTAGTTATAATATCATTCCCATTAAGATAGAATATGGTACAAAAGTCTTTACAGCCTATACAAGTGTTATACTAAGCTATGGTTCTTCTTAGCTTAATTAACACCATAGTAATAAAATGGGAAACAAACATAGATAAGGCTATACCATTACTAGTGTTATATGTAATAATCCTAATTACTAACACAATTGGATTTAGCTTAAGTGACACAAGCTTGATTGAGTAGTGTGCTTATAATAAGTGCTACCATGGATAATGAGATATCTTATATGTATTATGTATAATGAACACCATTGATTAGAGATACTGTAATCAAGAGGCTCCAATAAACATAGGTGTATACAATCATTTGTAACCATGATCATAATAGTTATGGGTAACACATTGTCATTAATGCACTCAGTATGAGTGATTACACTGTTCATGAAGCCAATTGGGAGCACTATTAACCGCTAACTAGAAATCAATATTTGTCATAGACATCTCGAATAAAGTAGACGTCAGTCACTCAGTGATCGATAGCTCGCAAACTAGCAGGTGTGATAACATATAGATGGTTGTAGATAGGAGCCACACTCCTCTCCTTTATCCAACCCTGACGTGAACTCACTTAAATGGTAAACCATCATGCATGTGTTTGCTCCACCTTCCACCCACCTACTCTTAGTCTATGGAGTCAAATCCATTCAACAGGTAGGCCCGATCGGAGGGAGATGTCATGCTGTGCGATACTACTTGAAACATATTCTTCAAATGAATAGGATATTGATCTTAAATCGGAGATGGCTGCCCCCACCCCCAAAGGAAGGAGTACCCTTTTGGTCCCCCTCCATTGCACGTCATTCCTTACATAGTTTGGTGTGTCAATTAATGATAGGGCACTACTTGATTGAAGGTTGAAATGGGGCTGAAGATAGTAAGGTTTTTTCTCTTCCTCATGGTTAGGGAAACACACACGCCTCTTGTTTGTCTGGTCCAATTGTTTCTCTAACTGGCTTGATTGATCGATTGAGTGAATCATATAGTGAAAGTTCACGCCTACCATATATCCCCCCATTATTTGTGGTATTGACCACATTTTTAATCTGTATTAGCATTTCAGTAGGTTGGTCCAATACAAAAAGTTATGGGAAAGAGTATGTTATAGCATTTCCAATTCGTGAATTTCTCTTGATCGTCGTGTCTTGCATGCTAGATCTTTCACTATTTCATGTTCTTCCCAAAAGCATGATAATCCCTATGTTGTGCGGAGCTGAGAATCTTATATTCGATGGGGTACCTACCCTTTGTAGGAGCCTTGTGCAGTAAACCCCCTTGCAGGTGGATCGTCCGTCATCATCAAATTGATTAGTCCCCGCGAAGCTCTCGTATATATATATATATATATATAATGGTAATTAGCGGGTGATAGAGTGGGTAAGTATTGTATACATCCCAGTTCTTCATATTATAGTAGTTATTAGGGAAGAGTAGTTCATAATGGGGTTGAGCCCTAAGAAGAAAGCAGTGAAAACTTAGATATGCAAATATTATAACTAGTCTCTATGGCAACAACATCGTAGAGCCCAACGCTTGTATCGACTGACACTGAGAAAGGAGACCTTGTTTCTATAGAAAAGGAGACCTTGTTTCACTAGAGTGGAAGTTAGTTTCATGGAGTAAGGAGCCACAAAGACTGCCTTTTTTTGAAGTCTTAAGTGCTACTGGACTAGCTGTACCTCCTTGGACTGAATTCTCCTTATGAATCTCCATTCTACCATCTTCCATAATGCAACCTTTACTAAGATTCATTTCCATTAGTTCTCCTTTATGTCCTTTCAAGAACATTTCCTGCCCATTAACTATCAATACATGTTCATAATCACTAAATAAAATTTGAATATATAATCCCATTACCTCAAGTGTTTCCATTGTATATATACCCTTTTTTGATCCTGACATAAGGCTATCTTCATGCCTCTTTTCTATTCCTTCTTTTGCAATCTGCAATTTCCTTTTGTCTTCAGACTGTCTGCCATCTTTTTTCCAAGTCCTTCTAGCTTTATCATCTTTAACTTCCATAGTAGTCTTCAATAATTGACCATCTTCAGTGTCTTTGAACACATGTTCAATTAAGAACTGTTCTATTACATACATCTCTTCTAACAACTTACATATGGAATAGGGTTTCATGTGGAAGATAAATTTAGGGCCAACCCATTGAGGAAGGTTATGTGCTTGTGTTGAATCTTTTACGCCCATGTGTAAATGGATAATGGTTCTTTGTTTTCTTAACTGGTAAAGAAGGTAATTCCTAGGATGGTTTTGTGGGCTCTTGATTGTGATATGACATTATCTCATTTTGAAGCCCACATTCCCACATGTGAAGGAAGATGTTGGGTCTTTCTTACACGCTTGGTGAAGGAAACCCTAGCCCACTTGAAGAATAGTTGAAGATTGTATAGATGATTTTGAGCAGAAAAGAGAGCATTGAAGGGCCTTTGGAGGCTAGATGTTGCACCAAAGCCCCTCTTTTCCCCTCATTTGAGAAAATTTTGTTGAAGCATCTTGTGTTATACTTGAGCACATTTTTTGGAGATTGATCTAGTGGATGTTTTCTCTTTATTTTTGGTGTATGTTTCGTGAAAATGGGTTTTCTTAATGACATGTACCTTATCTTAAGAATTTTCATTATGTTGCATGTTATGTTTCTTGGGATATCTTGGTGAATGCTCTATTAGAGTAATATTTGCATGTTAACTTTGTCTCCTTGAACAATATTGAAACCCTAAGGAATGATTAAGAGTGATCATCCCCTTCCCTTGTTTTATCCATCTTAACTCATTGAAGCGTTCAATGTTTTTCTTAATGGTTAGGAGTGGATACCCCCTTAAGGATTTTCTTAGCTAGTGTTTGGTTCTAGGGGTTAGAAGTGGCTATCCCCCTAGGGTTTAAAACATAGTTGTCTTGATCTTGTGCTAGTTTCTCTTGAAGGGATAGGATGACACCTAGTGTTTATGAGGGGATAAACTCTAGGGTTTTATCTCCTAGGAGGTTGACCTAGGCTTATGAGGTGATAATCCTATGATAGACTTTCAAGTCTTATTTTTCCCTCGGTCTCCATTGAAGCGCTACATTAACTCCATATGCCCAATGAAAAGACATTGATCTTAAGACCTCCAAGTACATTCTTCAATAGTCTAAATCTACCTAAACACATTTTTCTCGAACTTCACTCTCCACATTGAGATTCCTTTCCCTAATTCCTCGAAATATTAATTGAGGGAAACCCCCTTCAGTCAGAGGAAAGATGGCTTGAAGTGAAAGAGGGTTGGTGAGGTGACAGAGGCCTTCCCTATAAGTTACGCATGATTGCACTTGATATTTTGGAATTTATCTCAACAATTTCAAGTTTGTGTGATATCACACCCGAGACATATCCTAGTGATCCTAAACCTCAGTAGACAAGACCCCCTTTACCATTGGAAGTTAGTCCTCCTTTTAAACCAACCTTGCCTAAGACCAATCATATAGATTTAAATATTGGTATGGATAGTATCTTAGCAGAGGTTAATGTACCTATCCCTCTCGGTATTGATATTGTATTTTTTTTTTAAATACCTATAACATAGTCATTGTTACGACATCTTGGAGTGTCGCTCCCATAGAAACCACGTCATAGCTAATACCTCATCATGTCTCTCTTGAAACCTCCAAGATGTCTCTCTTTCCACCTCCAAGAGTGTCACTCCCATAGCAACCACGTTGGAGTTGATACTTCTTAACGTCGCTCTTTCCACCTCCAAGATGTTTCTCTTGCCACCTCCAAGACGTCGCTCTTACCACCTCCTAGACGTCACTCTTGCCACTTCCAAGACATCTCTCTTTCCACTTCCAAGACATCGGTATTTCCAACTCCAAGACGTGGCAAGAGCGACACCTAGGAGGTGGCAAGAGGGACTTCAAATTTGGGGTTTAGACAGTCAAATCCGAGATGAGACATGTATGCATGAAATGTCGCAATAAAGAGGATATCTATGTCGTCAGAAAAGTGATGTCATGTGAAATGACGTTTGAGGGGGTTCATTGTTTGTTGTTCTCCCAACAATATAAAGTGGAAATTGCATCAAACACGTCGTCGAAATTTGACCCAAATGTACTAGTGGCTTCAGCCACTTTATTCTCCTTCCCTTTGATATGCTTGATATCAAAATCATACTCACAGAGAAATTCCAACCACCTACTCTGCCTAGCATTCAAGGTTGGCTGATCAAAAAAATATTTCAGACCGTTGTGGTCTATTCTTAGTTCGAACCTCCTTTCCATGAGGTAATGCCTCCATTTATTTAGAGCATGAACGATGGCTACCAACTCTAAATCATGATTTTCATAGCTCCTTTAGTGCTCTTTCAAATTTATGGATTCATAGAAAATTATGAATCCATTCTTACTAAGGACTCCTCCTAGTCCTTCTTTTCATGCATCGGTACAAACCATGAAATCCACATTTGTATCTGCAATATTCAAGATTGGAGCACTGGTTAACAATTGCTTCAATTGCTAGAAGCTTTTCTCACATTCTTCTGTCCACTGAAATTTCTTCTCCTTCCTTTGCAAGGAAGTGATAAGGTGAGCTATCCTTGAGAACCCTACGATAAACCTTCTGTAATAACCAGATAGACCCATAAAGGATCTGACTTCCATCATGTTCTTTGGCATTGACCATTCTCTGATGGACTCAATCTTCTCAGGATCTACAACTATCCCATCCTTAGAAATAATATGCCCCAAGTAATGGATCTGTTTTTGATAAAACGAGCATTTTCTCAACTTGGCATACAGTTGGTGCTCTCTTAGCACTTGCAGTACCATCCTCAAATATTTTTCATGCTCTTCCTCCGACTTGGAATACACTAGGATGTCATCGAAAAAGACTATGACAAACTTGTCAACATAGTCCCCGAATACACCATTCATTAGGCACATAAAAATAGTGTGTGCATTTGACAACCCAAATGGCACCACTATGAATTCATCGTGACCATACCTTGTTCTAAAGGAGGTCTTGTTGATGTCTTCATACTTTATCCTTATCCTTATCATTTAACATTTTCCCAACTGCGGGGGCATGCAACGATGATTTGGGGTAACCCGCCTTTCATCCCATAATTCTTCTAACGCTGACACGTAGTGAAACCGTGGTTTGGATTGCAGGACCACCTTGGATAATTATCTTCTGTGCAACTTGGGTCCCCACAATTTCTCCTGGTCATTAATCTTGATGTATCGTGATCAACGCCATTGTGGGTCCTCCGACCTTTAACTACGTTACAGAACCTCGGGCCCCACTAACCCTGCTCACACAAGATGCTACATGAAAGAATACTAGAAATGATATGTGGCCCATTCAAATGGGTGACACTCGTCACGTTCTAAATTCCATCTCAATCTTCCATGGATTCTAAACCCGCTGACACGTGGCACACATCCCATGTTTCCATGTCACCTCCAGGTGACGCCATCATGACTCACCACTTCGGTTCATCGAGCTTCGAGAGTCTCAACTCCTCTATGCTCACTTTTGCTTGGAGCGCTTTCTCTCGGAGTTCACGATCTACCGAAGCGTGTCCTCCTTCCCAATCAATGACTATGAGTGACTTCGGCACTTCGAGCTTCGGGAGTTTCAAACTCACAGCATTTGCCTCTTCTCGAAGTACTTCCACTCAAAGTACACGATCTCTTGGTGCATGTCCTTTGCAACAGACACTTGCGATCTACTTTGGGACTTCGGGAGTTTGTCACACTCCACACTAGAAATCCTCCAAAGTGATTTTCCTTTGCCTTCCTAGACATAGATCTAACTGTCAGGCTCTTTTTCTACAATCTAAGTTGTAGATCTCTTTCGAAAGTTTATGCCTCAGTGCATTCCACTTCTCTCGACTTCCGAACTTCGAAAGGCTTCCAGGATAACCCTCCTGCACCTTTTCCAGATCGGAGGGTCATAAAGGAATTTCCTTTTTCCCAAACAGAGCCTATGGCTCCAACACCCCAAGTGTTGAGATCTCTCTCTTTATGGTGAAATACCACGTCGGATGCGGTTTTATTCTACCGCTACTCCTCCTGAGCTTCGTAACACGACCAAGTAACCCCTTGGCACTCAGAAACATTCTAAGGTTTGAAATTTGTTCCTCCGAACACCATTTCCACTCGAAACCTTAGGTCCAAAGACCACTTATCTGACCCATCCAGGATCAACATTGAAACCATGGGCTCTGATACCATATTGTAACATCTTCAACCATCAACCCCACTATCGAGCAATGCTACTATGCAGAATAACACTTATAAAGTATGAATTTAAATGAAGTTAAATGAATTAACACAGAGTAAACACATAATTACAACTAACATATAGAATTAGTTAGAATTAAAAATAATTCCACTTGCAACGAAATACATGATAATATTACAAGCATCACAGACATGCATTTTAATTGAAATTAAACAATAATGATACTTATCTTTGAAACTGTAGTAACTCCACCAACTACGTGAAGACCTTACATGAACCTCCCAACCTTAGACCAGGCTGCTCATCACACTCAGCAGTGGGTCACCCCCTAGCTGGACTAAGCTCCACCCCAAGCAAGGGAATCCTAGACTAGGCTCAAGTTACAGGAAAAATGCACAAAGAAACTGGAAGGATTATATCCAGGATCCTTATTATGCCCACTACTCATGGACTCTCATTCCGCACATGCATGTTCCACCCGGGAGTATACACCTTCACAAGCACATTCCATCAGTGCTTCACCTCCCTCTCTAGGTCTAGGAAACAGGTTGGATCAGGAATTCTCAGAGCTCTATAGCTAGTGATGGAGACTCTCTGGGAGAAAACCACTTCCCAGCAGACTCTCTCACCTGGAGAGAGCTTCTCATAGGCCTGACAACCTGCCTCTTCAACCACGGGCCTAGAAGCCCACTTCTTCAACCAGTTTCAACCCAATTCCCGCAAGGTGAGGATAACAAAAACACAATTCCACTTAGGAAAATAAGAAGGTAGCAACCCAAAGAGAGTTCGGGTACGAAATTGGCTCTACAAGGGTGGATAGGCTGAGCTCACAGGATACACAGGTGACACAACTTAATCCATGGGTTTGCCACTGGTTTCAGGGTGCGTGACAGGGAATCAATGTAGAGGTCGAACACAAACTCAAACGGTTCAGATGGTGGATACGTCGGCGTCTCAGGAAAACATTATGGTTTTCTGGTTTTAGAGCTACTTGAGGGTATGCAAAGATCAGACTTAGACACACAGCAAGACAGAAAGTGGATGCCCAAATGGAGAACGAACCCCCATCACAACTCAATTCTTGGGTTAAATTGATTTTGCCTGGGTTGACACATGTCGCCCATGAATTTGCATGCACTCCATCAAGTACGTGTTCCCTTTTCCACGAACTTAGGATAAAAGTATACCATTCACACCAATTTGGAATAATAATAAATTATTATTCCCAAGGACTTAAGCCCCTAAGCTTAGCCCCTCTTTCCAACCTTTTAGCCCCCTTTCCCTTACACACCTTGTGGAAGCTTAGTCCCCAATCATTCTTTCTTTGTGGTCGGTCTGCACGCAGCGATGTTTAATCTTTATTAATGTTCTGCATAATTACATATACAAAAACATGATCCTGGCCTATAACACTTAGGATATTCAGCCTAATAAACACACAATCCCACCATCTTATCAATACTCAGCCCACCAAACTACAAAACATGATTACAATTCATAATATAACTAGGGCACGTCCTTGGGGTATTACAACATCCCTTATGATCTCCCTGTTGTTAGTGCTACTACACTATCAGATTCCTCAAGTCCTTCTCCTTCCTCATGGATTTTGTTTGTTTTCAAATTTTACAAAATAGTACCATATTTCATTTTTTCTCTATGCAACAACCATGCCTCCTTAGCATGGAAGATACAAGGTAAATTATTTGTTACCTCATTTAAATTTTTAGCAAATTAAAATTTTGAATTTGGCTTAAATTTTCTTTTTATTGCAATAAAGAAAATACATGTGTGTTCAAGCCATTCAATTCACACTCATTTGTGTTGTGTGCCCTATTTTATGGAAACCACCATTAGTAGTGTGTTTCCTTACACATAACACACCAGTAAATCATAAAAAATAAAAATTCCCACTTTTTTGCAATGTTCTCTATAATATGAGGAAGCACTGTAAACAATGCTTCCTAATATTATAAGTGCACCATTGAGGGTTATATATATATATATATATATTTTGGTACAAAGGCACCATTATCAATGCTTCTGTGTATATGAAGCGCACTGACAATCAAACTTTAAACTAAACATTTTTTTGCACTTGTCGATGAATTTGTGAATATATAATGGCATTGCATTGGTGGTCTAGTACATCAAAAGCACACCATCAAAATCACATAATAATAATGTTTCCCACACTTTTTCAGTGCAAAATATAAAAATTGGATGCATCATTGATGGTGCACAAATGTTTTATAAGCACAATGATGAACACAGTTTTAATTATATAAATTTATCTATTTTTGTTGGTTCTCTTGTGGATATATAGAAGCACTATTACCAGTGCTCTTAGATATCATAAGTGCATCATTTATCCAAGGCTTGAAATCAAATTTTCCCAACTTGACGGTGCATTTTAGAATGTATAGAAGCACCATCGATGGCGCATCACAATGATGTTCATGCCCGTGTACAAGTGGTGCACCGATTACCAATAATAATAATAAAACCTTATCCAATTTCTTGGTTTGTTAGTTTTTAGTTAGGAGCATAGTCTACATTACATTAATGAGTACTTCACTCTATGAATGGCGCATCTATGTTTTTAAGGAAGATCGATCTATTTTAAACAATATTTTTTGCGAAAAAAATAATTTCAATTTTTAATAGATATCAAAAATGGTAATTTATTATAGATTGTTTATATTATTTATGTGTGTGTGTGCATGTCTATTGAAATTTGTATGTAAATCAGAGACAACGACAACGATAATAGAAACAAAAGAAGGTGAACACATACAACTTTATATGTGAGTGGGAGGTTGGAGAGAGTGAGAGGGGTATGTACCCTCATCCTATTACAATGTAGACTCAAATCCTTTTAAGGGATGTTGGCCTCCTCAAGTTTTATAAGGAGCATATATCCATCATGGGGAATAGAGAGAGGGATGGGGGAGAGGGAGTTAGAGAGAGATAGGGGGAGAGAGGTAAAGAGAGAGAGGGAAAGAGGCAAGGTAGGAGAGAGAGGGGGCAGAAGGGAAGAGAGAGAGGGAGAGAAATGACATCACAAGGAGGTGAGAAGAGTTAGACTTACAAATAGGAGTACTTGAGCACTTTAGAACATGGATGCATTCCTAGAACATGTGTTTGTTCCCAACAACATGTGCACATTCTCAAGAGAGCGTGTGGTTTCTTAGAGTGCGTGTGTGTTCCTTTCATTTGAATTTTTTTTTCCGAGCGACAATGACAATTCTATCATACGTGTTTGTTGAGTTGGTTGCATCATATTAGGTATGGGATGAAAACCCTAGTGGTTTGGTCTGCATATACATTAACACCTCCATTTTTATGAATTTCTCTCGATATATATAATTTTGATGTTATTTTTCTATAGGCTACACAAATCCATTATCAATGAAACTACAAACACATATAGAGTCGACTATGCAAATTCCAAATACATAAATTTAAAAATAAATAAATATTGTTTACTATTTTTAATCTATTTTTGCATTGACATATATCATAATCTTAAAATACATACCTCTTTTATTTCTATTATAACTTTTTATCAATTTAATCATTTTAAAAATAAGTTACCAGAAGAGATTGTTTGAGAATGTTAAGACCCTCATAACATGCACTAACACAAACAATGTGTTCTCTACAATTAAACATTTTTTTAAGGAAATTCCATTGTTAAGG
>SNQJ01S0041293.1:1696-41606 GCA_010110895.2 Picea sitchensis | reverse complement strand
ATATATATATATATATATATATATATATATAACAATCACTCTAGATTCATCTTGACTAAGAATTTATGAGAGTTAAGATGGAATATAGTTTTATTAGGTTCATCTAGTGCATTGCCATTATGTTATAAGACATTTATACTAATCATTTATGAATATGTAAGTAACTTTAAATACATATTTTTTATATTTTTTTAAAGGATAATGATTTTTTAAATAAAATTTATAATTTGAAAACAAAATTTGTTAATAATAAAAAATATAAGAATTTTTTTTTTTTTAAGTTTAATATAAATATTAATATATTAAAATAAAGTTGATAGGGCATAAAATAGTGATGTATTGTTAAGGCACTTTGTTATGTGAAGTTACTAGTTCAAAACCTTAGCCTCAATATTATGTCCAAATTTTATAAACATTTTATAAATGATATTCACTGTAAAAATTTTTTTTTTTTTTTAATAAAAAAGGTGGAACCTGCTATATTAGAGAGGCAAAAAACTTTTGCAGAATGTACAAAAAAGTAGGCCTGGAGTCACCAAAAAATGCTGTCGATAACCGGAAACCAGCATAGGTGAAACAAAGTAGCATGATAAAACGTAAAACCAAGTAGCATGATAAAACATAAAACAAAGTAGCATCTGTCCTGCCCGGAGGAAACCAGGACAGATGTCTACAGTCCAAATATACATAAAACAGTAACAAAGTAAACTAGGAACCAAGAGCATAAAAACCTAGGTGCAAGGTGGCCTGTCGTCCTCGCCCTTCTGCCACGTGAACCCAGTCGGGATGGCAAAAGCTTGCACGCAGAGGGGGCATTTCCGTTGAGCTGGTGCATTGGAGAAAGCATCGAGGAGCATGTCCATGTGTTGTCCCATGATGCGGGCCCGATGCTCCAGGTCATACATGTGGCCACGAAGGTCAAACACAAGAGCCAGGTGCTCTTCCCGGAGGAGAGAGCCATGCAAGCTGCCACCCACATCCACCGTGTCCATCGCCACTCCAGAACCAACATCGAACTCCCTCTGCTCCACAACAACCTTTGCACCCGTCGTTCCTGCTTCCTTCACCTGTATGTCATGGCTGCTGACATTGTCGTCGCCGGGCCAGGGAATTTCTTCCACAATGCAGCCGGGGATGTAGTCGTCCTGTGCCGGGATGGGAGTGCGTTTCTCCTGATGAGTCACCTCAGTGGCACGAGTCTTTTCCACTATCGTCAAGTCCTCCATGAACGGGTCTTCCACCACTACGCAGGGTGGAAAATCCTCCTCAGTTCCAGCATCTTGCCAGTCTTCTGGGGTATTGGTCTTAACGTCACGGCTACAACCGGCTTCTGGTTCAACTATGGTGGCGAGAAGCGCCAACTTCTCTGTCCTGGCTTTTTTCTTGAGAATGGAGGTCGCCAGAGCCAAGACGCACTCCAATTTCTCTCTCCGTCGTCGCTGCGCTTTGTGTGCATCCCAGGCCGTGCCACAGCGAGTTCTGCCTCTTTTTCGAGCCATGGTGAGAGAACAAAGCGAATATAGTAAAAGGCAGGTGAGCCAAGACGAAAGTAAATTTAGTTGCAGGGCACGAGCAAGCTTAACCTGTCTTGCATCATACAGAGAGAGATACACCGAAAGTGCTGAGAGCCTGGGCGCAAAAGAAGCTGGGCTGCACCAGAGCATTCCAGCGAGAATTAGAGCCGAGGCAGGTGCATCCCTGCACTGTCCGAGCGCATAGAAATTCACATAGCCAGGAGCCGAGGTCATCTGCCCACACTTAACCTCTCCCATCTCGAGTGCGCTGTGGTCGTTAATGAACGTGAGAGGGAGGAGTACTTCCATCCTGTGTCTACTACAAAGGCCGTCCCCCATCGTTAATTCTAGCTTGTGGGTGGCAGCCCTCAGCATTTAAGCCCAGGCCGAGTGCGCCTCCAGCTGTCGCCAAATAGCCGCGTGTCACCCCATCCGGGGCAATATTCACTGTAAAATTTTAAGTAAATTTAAAAATTAATAAGAATATCTATCTATTACATGAAATTTAAATATTCAATCACTAAAACTAACTTAAATATTTAATCATTAAAACTAATTTATCTTTTTATAATTTAATATAGAGGCAGTAAAAAAAAATGTCATGACAATTTTTTTAAATAAATACTAATTGTGTACAATTTAACAAATTAAACTATTATAAATCCATCTTCTATACTTAATGGTGTACTGTTAAATGTGATGATGGTGTTTGTCTTTATCTCAACAGTTTCTCTACTTGCTCTTCATGATCACAAGAAGATGAAAAAGCTGGTCCAGATCTCGAGGATGATCGTCACTGTATTTTTCCACCTTCAATCATTGTAAGTATAAAATTTCATGGCGTTTTGTAGGTGGAATTTATAAGGTTTTATTCTGATATTTGCATCAAATATGTCTTGACTTTACTGAGACTCCATTGTCTAATGTACACATGGATGAAGAGTGTGGAGTTTATCCATTTCTTCCTGTTCACACTCATTAATATTTGTTAATGGATGAAATATTTCCTTCTGGACAAGGACTTCATCTTAGCAGTGACACCAATATACGGAAACCTTTGTTTTAACATTTGCAGATATATTTTCAAATAATCGCAACTATATTTTCATGTGTAAAAATTGAGTTTTAAACCGTGTAACAAAGAGGGGTGTGAAGGAATATGTATGTTTTAATTGTTTTTAAAGTTATTATTTTATATTATTATGATGTTTAATAATTATATTAAAATGTAAAAGTGGTTTTATTAAATTAAAGAGTTTATGTTATTTATGTAAGGGTGGGTGTAAGTTAATGATGGTCTTTCATGATGTGTTAATGATAATGAAAATATGGAAAAACAATTAACTTGATGGATTATTCAAGGTACTTGTATAGTGAATTTGAATTTGAGCTTAGTGTAAAAAGATGAAATGTAGGAAATTGAATTAACTTTTCGAATATATAATTTTTATTTATAGAATTTGTGAATGACTATGTGAACTTTGAGTTTTTATAATAGTGATATGTTATTTTTCAAGCAAAATATAATGTATATGTATAATGTATAATGAATTTGAGTATAGTGTAAAAATTTTAATTGTAGAGAACACATTTTTCGTGTTAGTGCAGGCTATGCGGGTCTTAACATTCCCAAACAATCTCTTTTGGTGCGTGTTATAACTTATTTTAAAAATGGTTAAATTGATAAAAAGTTATAGTAGAAATAAAAAAGGTATGTATTTTAAGATTATGATATATGTCAATACAAAAATAGATTAAAAATAACTTAACAATATTTATTTATTTTTTAGAATTTATGTATTGGAATTTGTATAGTCGACTCTATATGTGTTTGTAGCTTCATTGACAATGGATTTGTGCATAAAATGGAGGTTTTAATGTATATGCAGACCAAACCACTAGGTTTATCATCCCAGGACCTAAATATGAAACCAACTCAACAAACACATATGATAGATTTGTCATTGTCGCTGAAAAATTGAAATGAAAGGAATACACATGCACTCTAAGAACCCGCATGTTCTCTTGAGAATGTGCACGTGCTCTTGGGAACACACACATGTTCTAGGAATGCATGCATGTTCTAAAGTGCACACATGCTCCTATTTGTAAGTCTAACTCTTCTCACCTCCTTGTGATGTCATTTCTCTCCCTCCCTCTCCTAGCTTCCCTCTTTCCTCTCTCTTTACCTCTCTCCCTATCTCTCTCTCTAAATCCTCTCCCCATCCCTCTCTTTCTCACTCCTCCCTACTCTCTCTCTCTCTCTCTTGATAAGCATATATCCCCTTTCCCTCCCCCTCTCTCTCTCTCTCCTCTCCCCATCCCCTCTTTCTCACTCCCTCCTACTCTCCCTCCCTCTTGCTCACTTGATATATCCCCTCTCTCTCTCTCTCGGTCAATATCTCCCTCCCTCTATCTAGCCCACTCCCCCTCTATCTACCCCTCCATCTCTTTGTCCCTCTATCTCGCCCACTCCCCCTCTATCTACCCCTCCATCTCTTTGGCTATCTCCCTCTCTCACTCTCTCTCCCTGTCACAGACCTTAAATTCCGAATTTTTTTTTTTTTTATTATATCATTTATTCAACCATAACAATCTATTTTACTTACCTTCCTTCATAACTTCTCGCCGCCTAAGTTATATTTATTCTATACTAAAGTGAGTTGAGAAACTCCATACTTAACAATATTTTTCAAGGTTACCCTAAGTCCTATTCCATCAGACTTGGTAAATTGATAATATATATATATATATAACATCAATTCAAAATAAGTATAACGTTAGAATATGGAAACCTAGCATATATATATATATATATGTGTGTGTGTGTGTGTGTGTGTGTGTCTTGTAATGATACTTAATGTGTAGCCCTCTTATGGATAATGTTCCTACCTGTTACTAAAACCTTGCTAACATAAATTTTGAACATATGTGTATGAAATTTGTATCATACGATCCTAGCTAACATATCTAATATAATGTCAAGCAAGGCCTTTTGTTTTATCGTCATACAATGACAATTTAACTTTTCAACATATATTACTCTGGGTTTTTAACTTATATGGTGGTTTTTAAAACACAATATATTAAAATGGGTTTTAATATACATTAACATAAGCTCTGTCATATCATTCAGTGGAAAACACTTGGCATAAAAGGAGTCGTTGTAATGTTCTATGAGGTGATTAAACCCATATTGGTACCATCCTTAATTTAATTCCCACCAACTTCTCGTTGTTAGCCAACATGTCATGCGATCTTGCATGCATCGCCTGTAGTTACCATCTCGAGACGAGATATTCTCGGTGTTTGTCCTGAGGATGTACACATGTAGGGTCCTCATTTTTCCAAGTGTTATGGCTTTGTGTTGAAGCCTTAACCCTTCTGACCTTTTCCGGGTTTGGCTCATTTCACACTTCATGGTTTTTGTTTTCTTGCTCTGCATTTTAATCTAAGAGGTTTTTGTAGAGTTGAGTGTTTTCACTATGTGAGTGCTTAGCATTCATAGCGTTGTCATATTTCTTATGGTTGTGTCACCACAAAGATGGTAAGAGTTTTAACAACCTCTTCACTTTCTTTGTTTTCTCTGTAAGTTGTGTTTAACTAAGCCATTAACTCGTAGTGGTGGTAATTGTTAGGTCGTTGGTTCTGTCTAAATGTCTTTGTGAAATTTTCCATAGTGGGCTTCTTACTTCATTGTGTAATTCTATTATATAATGCTTACGGTTATATTATGGTTGCAATAATATTTCTCTTCCAGTTTGTTTCGGGTCCAAAGGGTCTTACCCCTGGACTCGTTATTATATGAAATTTTATGGTCTGAAGAACCTGTTCAATTTGTTTATGAGATTCGAACCCAGTTAGGACTCGTGTTTAAATAGAATATTGGTTTCGCATAGAGTCAATTTGTTCTCTAGTTTTACTCTGCAATAATTTTTCTTTGTAATTCTTAATACTTTTATTCTCAGTTAATTGACTAATGATGGGCCCTGCATATTGTTTGCTAGGGTACCCATCAACCATTTGAATTCCTGTACATTCGGGTGTATTTCAAGCGATAGACAGAGATACCAGGATACTCAATACATCCACGATAAGTTGGTATTTTAATTGTGTAAATACTTATGTTATTTAAATAACTCTGTGTCGCATCCTAACTTGTTTGTTGTTTGATGTACGAGTATCATGGAGGTTGGTACTATGGATATGCAAGAATACCTTTGCTCATAAAGGTGTTCGGGTTCCACTCCTTAACTACCTTCGAGTTTGGCATCGTATTTTAGGATTTTTCTATTATCATAGCTATTTGACCGAATAAATTGTATAATTGTTCATGGAAGTCCATAACTCATATCTGATGTTTACGCATTTCTTAATTTTATAATACTTTGGTTATTTATATACAGTCATTATTTATGTCCTTGTTTTTATTTACTGTTATTTCCCTTGTAGAATATAAACAGTCATTGTAATGATTTCCTTTTGAATATATACAAGGTGTATTTTGTTAATCTCTGTAACGATTCCTTTTGATTACATGCATGGTGCATTTTGTTTAAACTTGATAACGAATTCCTTTTGAATATATACAAGGTGTATTTCGTTAATCTCTATAACGATTCCTTTCAATTACATGCATGGTGCATTTTGTTTAAACTTGGTAACAAATTCCTTTTGAACATATGTATAATGCATTTTATTAAACTTTGTTACTATTTCCTTTTGTATATATGCATAATGTAATATGTTAACTCTGTAACTATTTTTCTTTTGGATATATGCATAGTGCAATTTGTAAATTCTATAACAATTTTCCTTTTCGGATATATGCATAACGTAATATGTTAACTATGTAAATATTTTCCTTTCTGATATATCCCTAATGCAATTTGTAGACTCTATAACGATTTTATTTTTGGTTGTACGCATTGTATTTGTTGAAACTTTGTCTCTCTTTATTGCAAGTCTCTTATATGAATAAAACTCTAGTTTATTAACTGGTTTATACCTACGAGTTTTATTACTTTATTAATGGTAGTATGACTCTATTCGTAGATCTAGGATCTGAAAAACTATTTACTTTCTTTCACAATTTTCCTACCTAAAATCATGATATACATCGATCCTCTTCGATAATGCACGTAATTTCTAACACCGTTACATTTTATTTATGCCAAGATTTTAGACACAATAATGCACAATAAAAATATGGTAAGATTTAAATCGACATATTTATAACAATAATAAAACCTAGAACTTTGGGGAAACCACACGTTGAAGACCTTGTTCCTTCCAACCTTAGACTAGAGTATCTGCCACCTCTATCACCACTAAGCTGAGTTCAGAATCCAAGGGGATGCTTATGTGGCCACTTGTAGAATTCTAAGCTCCAATGTTGTGAGTAATCTTTGTAAAATTTTACTATGTCAAGTCGGTTTGTGCATAGCCTTTCTCAAGCTAATCAAATTTGTCCCTCTTGGAATGGCGTCCATTCCCTTGTCATGACTTATTTTATTTTTCCTAGGATGTGTGACACTTGTCTTGAGCCTCCTGCTCACTGAACACCTATCAGATTCAACTTTATACATGTTCACAGATTCTCCTATAAATATGGAATGTGTCTTTTTGAAGTTAAGTTAACACCACAACTTGTCTCAGTATTTTTCCACTTGGCCAACCCCTTTGGATTCCTAACTCCCTCTTTTAATAGTTTTTTCAATGTGTGCCCCTTTTTCCACATATGTTTATTTCCATAAAATAATAAGGTTTCACAATTCCATTTTAATCAATCGACCAATTTGTCTTTCTAGAAAGATAATTAAAATTCTAAATTAAAAACAATAATAGAATTAATTAAAAATCTAAGTTGTGGGGTATCACATACACCCCCCCTTAGAACTTGTCACCGTCCTCAGTGATAACTAGTTTTTATCAATACCATCTTGGAACAGAAATGGATATGCTTCCCGCATATTACCTTTCATTTCCCAAGTAGCCTCTTCTAGACTAAGGTGCTTCAATTGCACCTTTACTTGTCCTATGGCTCGACTCCGGAGTGTAAGTTCCCTCTTGTCGAGAATATGATCTGACTCTATTGGGAACTCACCCACAGGTTCCACCTGTATCATTTTCCAATCAACAATGTGAGTAGGGTCATGTATATACTTTTTCAATAATGAAACATGAAATACATCATGTACTTTTACCATGGTTGGAAGTGCAATTTGATAAGCTACTGGTCCTAATCGAGTAGGTATATCGAATAGGCCACAATACCTAGGTGCTAACTTAGTATAACTGCCCAGTTGTAAAGAACTATTTTTAGGTTTAACTCTAATATACACATGATCTCCAACATTGAACTCTCTTGGAGTCCTTTTTGCATCAACATAAAATTTTTTCCTATCCCGAGCTACTTTCAAGTTCTATTGTACCTATTTCACTGTCAATTTCATGTCTTTTAACATATATGGTCCTATCATCAATCCATTTACATGATTACTCCATGAAATAGGTGTATTACATTTTCTGCCATAAAAAATTTCAAAAGGACTAAGTTTTGTTGAAGCTTGATAATGATTATTATAAGCAAACTNCGGGTTCCACTCCTTAACTACCTTCGAGTTTGGCATCGTATTTTAGGATTTTTCTATTATCATAGCTATTTGACCGAATAAATTGTATAATTGTTCATGGAAGTCCATAACTCATATCTGATGTTTACGCATTTCTTAATTTTGTAATACTTTGGTTATTTATATACAGTCATTATTTATGTCCTTGTTTTTATTTACTATTATTTCCCTTGTAGAATATAAATAGTCATTGTAATGATTTCCTTTTGAATATATACAAGGTGTATTTCGTTAATCTCTGGAACGATTCCTTTTGATTACATGCATAGTGCATTTTGTTTAAACTCGGTAAGGAATTCCTTTTGAATATATACAAGGTGTATTTTGTTAATCTCTATAACGATTCCTTTCGATTACATGCATGGTGCATTTTGTTTAAACTTGGTAACAAATTCCTTTTGAACATATGTATATCACATTTTATTAAACTTTGTTACTATTTCCTTTTGTATATATGCATAATGTAATATGTTAACTCTGTAACTATTTTCCTTTTGAATATATGCATAGTGCAATTTGTAAATTCTATAACAATTTTCCTTTTCGGATATATGCATAATGTAATATGTTAACTCTGTAAATATTTTCCTTTCTGATATATCCATAATGCAATTTGTTGACTCTGTAACAATTTTTTTTTTGGTTGTATGCATTGTATTTGTTGAAACTTTGTCTCTCTTTATTGCAAGTCTCTTATATGAATAAAACTCTAGTTTATTAATTGGTTTATACCTACGAGTTTTATTACTTTATTAATGGTAGTATGACTCTATTCATAGATCTAGGATCTGAAAAACTATTTACTTTCTTTCACAATTTTCCTACCTAAAATCATGATATACATCGATCCTCTTTGATAATGCACTTAATTTATAACATTGTTACCGTTTATTTGTGCTAAGATTTTAGACACAATAATGCACAGTAAAAATATGGTAATATTTAAATCGTCATATTTATAACAAGAATAAAACTTGGAACTTTGGGGAAACCACACATTGAAGACGTTGTTCCTCCCAAACTTAGACTAGAGTCTCTACCACCTCTATCACCACTGAGCTGAGTTCAGAATCCAAGGGGATGCCTATGTGGCCACTTGTAGAATTCTGAGCTCCAATGTTGTGAGTAATCTTTGTAAAATTTTACTATGTCAAGTCAGTTTGTGCATAGCCTTTCTCAAGCTATCAAATTCGTCCCTCTTGGAATGACGTCCATTCCCTTGTCATGACTTGTTTTATTTTTCCTAGGGTGTGTGACACTTGTCTTGAGCCTCCTGCTCACTGAACACCTATCAAATTCAACTTTACACATGTTCACAAATTCTCCTATAAATATGGAATGTGTCTTTTTGAAATTAAGTTAACACCACAACTTGTCTCAATATTTTTCCACTTGGCCAACCCCTTTGTATTCCTAACTCCCTCTTTTAATAGTTTCTTCAGTGTGTGCCCCTTTTTCCACATATGTTTATTTCCATAAAATAATAAGGTTTTACAATTCCATTTTAATCAATTGACCAATCTGTCTTTCTAGAAAGATAATTAAAATTCTAAATTAGAAACAATAATATAATTAATTAAAAATCTAAGTTGTGGGGTACCACATACACCCCCCCTTAGAACTTGTCACCATCCTCAGTGATAATTAGTTTCCATCAATACCATCTTGGAACAGAAATGGATATGCTTCCCGCATATTACCTCCCATTTCCCAAGTAGCCTCTTCTAGACTAAGGTTCTTCAATTGCATCTTTACTTGTCCTATGGCTCGACTCTAGAGTGTAAGTTCCCTCTTGTCGAGAATATGATCCCACTCTACTGGGAACTCGCCCACAGGTTCCACCTGTATCATTTTCCAATCAACAACGTGAGTAGGGTCATGTGTATACGTTTTCAATAATGAAACATGAAATACATCATGTACTTTTACCATGGCTGGAAGTGCAATTTATTAAGATATTGGTCCTAATCGAGTAGGTATATTGAATAGGACACAATACCTAGGTGCTAACTTAGTATACCTACCCAGTTGTAAAGAACTATTTTTAGGTTTAACTCTAATATACACGTGATCTCCAACATTGAACTCTCTTGGAGTCCTTTTTGCATCAACATAACATTTTTTCCTATCCCGAGCTACTTTCAAGTTCTGTTGTACCTATTTCACTGTCAATTCCATGTCTTTTAACATATATGGTCCTATCATCAATCTATTTACATGATTACTCCATGAAATAGGTGTATTACATTTTCTACCATATAAAATTTCAAAAGGAATAAGTTTTGTTGAAGCTTGATAATGATTATTATAAGCAAACTCAAGTCAAATATTCTTCCCATTTACTAGGTATGTACATAACATACATTCTAAGCATGTCTTCAAGAATCCGGTTAGTTCTTTCAGTTTTCCCATCCATTTGTGGATGATAACCAATACTGAAATTCAATTGGGTATCTAACCCTTTAAATGATGCTTCCCAAAAATTAATGATGGTCCCTCATGATATTTGTGGCAATGAAAACATGGAAAACCAATTAACTTGGGGGATTATTCAAGGTACTTTTATAATGAATTTGATTCTAGTGTAAACAGATGAAATGGAGGAAATTGAATTAGTTTTCTAAATATATAATTTTTACTTATAGAATTTGTAAATGACTATGTGAACTTGGAGTTTTTCTAACAATGGTATGTTATTTTTCAAGAAAAGTATAATGTATATGTCTTTGTTAGCGCAGGTGTTGAGCACCTTAACAATGGAATTTCCTTAAAAAATGTTTAATTGTAGAGAACACATTGTTTGTGTTAGTGCATGTTATGAGGGTCTTAACATTCTCAAACAATCTCTTCTGGTAACTTATTTTTAAAATGGTTAAACTGATAAAAAGTTATAATAGAAATAAAAGAGGTATGTATTTTAAGATTATGATATATGCCAATATAAAAATAGATTAAAAATAGTAAACAATATTAATTTTTTTTTAAATTTATGTATTTGGAATTTGCATAGTCGACTCTATATGTGTTTGTAGTTTCATTGATAATGGATTTGTGTAGCCTATAGAAAAATAACATCAAAATTATACATTTTGAGAGCAATTCATAAAAATGGAGGTTTTAATGTATATGCAGACCAAACCACTAGGTTTTTCATCACATACCTAATATGAGGTAACCAACTCAATAAACACGTATGATAGAATTGTCATTGTCACCCGAAAAAAAAAATTCAAATGAAAGGAACACACACGCACTCTAAGAAACCACACGTTCTCTTGAGAATGTGCACGTGTTGTTGGGAACAAATACATGTTCTAGGAATGCATCCATGTTCTAAAGTGCTCAAGTACTCATATTTGTAAGTCTAACTCTTCTCACCTCCTTGTGATGTCATTTCTCTCCCTCTCTCTCTTCCCCCGACCCCCTCTCTCTCCTACCTTCCCTCTTTCCCTCTCTCTCTTTACCTCTCTCCCCCTATCTCTCTCTAAATCCCTCTCCCCCATCCCTCTCTATGTTCCCCATGATGGATATATCCTCTCTATAAAACTTGAGGAGGCCAACATCCCTTAAAAGGAGTTGAGTCTGCATTGTAATAGGATGAGGGTACATACCCCTCTCACTCTCTCCAACCTCCCACTCACATATAAAGTTGTATGTGTTCACCTTCTTTTGTTGCTATTATCGTCGTCGTTGTCTCCGATTTACATACAAATTTCAATAGACATGCACACACAGATAAATAATATAAACAATCTATAATAAATTACCATTTTTGACATCTATTAAAAAATGAAATTATTCTTTTTGCAAAAAATATTGTTTAAAATAGATCGATCTTCCTTAAAAACATAGATGCACCATTCATAGAGTGAAGTACTCATTAATGTATTTTAGACTATGCTCCTAACTAAAAACTAACAAACCAAGAAATTGGATAAGGTTTTGTTATTATTATTGGTAATCCGGTGCACCGCTTGTACATGGGCATGAACATCATTGTGATGCACCATCGATGGTGCTTCTATACATTCTGAAATGCAACGTCAAGTTGGGAAAATTTGATTTCAAGCCTTGGATAAATGATGCACTTATGATATCCCAGAGCATTGGTAATAGTGCTTCTATATATCCACAAGAGAACCAACAAAAATAGATAAATTTATATAATTAAAATTGTGTTCATCATTGTGCTTATAAAACATTGGTGCACCATCAATGATGCATCCAATTTTTATGTTTTGCACCGAAAAAGTGTGGGAAACATTATTATTACGTGATTTTGATGGTGTTCTTTTGATGTACTAGACCACCAATGCAATGCAATTATATATTCACGAATTCATTGACAAGTGCAGGAAAATGGTTAGTTTAAAGTTTGATTGTCAGTGTGATTGATATACACAGAAGCATTGATAATGGTGCCTTTGTACCAATATATATATATATATATAACCCTCAATGGTGCACTTATAATATTAGGAAGCATTGTTTATAGTGCTTCCTCATATTATAGAGAGCATTGCAAAAAAAGTGGGAATTTTTATTTTTTATGATTTATTGGTGTGTTATGTGTAAGGAAACACACTACTAATGGTGGTTTCCATAAAACAGGGCACACAACACAATTGAGTGTGAATTGAATGGCTTGAACGCACATGTATTTTCTTTATTGCAATAAAAAGAAAATTTAAGCCAAATTCAAAATTTTAATTTGCTTAAAATTTAAATGAGGTAACAAATAATTTACCTTGTATCTTCCATGCTAAGGAGGCATGGTTGTTGCATAGAGAAAAAATGAAATATGGTACTATTTTGTAAAATTTGAAAACAAACCAAATCCATGAGGAAAGAGAAGGACTTGAGGAATGTTATAGTGTAGTAGCACTAACAACAGGGAGATCATAAAGGATGTTGTAATACCCCAAGGACGTGCCCCAGTTATAT
Organism: Picea sitchensis; assembly: GCA_010110895.2. NCBI lineage: Eukaryota > Viridiplantae > Streptophyta > Pinopsida > Pinales > Pinaceae > Picea > Picea sitchensis. The sequence continues at coordinate 28,513 of SNQJ01S0041293.1, read as the reverse complement.
TATGAATTGTAATCATGTTTTGTAGTCTGGTGAGCCGAGTATTGATAAGATGGTGGGATTGTGTGTTTATTAGGCTGAATATCCTAAGTGTTATAGGCCAAGATCATGTTTTTTTATATGTAATTATGCAGAACATTAATAAAGATTAAACATCACTGCGTGCAGACCGACAACAAAGAAAGAGTGATGGGGGACTAAGATTCCACAATGTGGGTAAGGGAAAGGGGGCTAAAATGTTGGAAAGAGGGGCTAAGCTTATGGGCTTAAGTCCTTCGGAATAATAATTTATTATTATTCCAAATTGGTGTGAATGGTATACTTTTATCCTAAGTTCATGGAAAAGGGAACGCGTACTTGATGGAGTGCATGCAAATTCATGGGTGACATGTGTCAACCCAGGCACATGCAATTTAACCCAAGAATTGAGTCGTGATGGGGGTTCGTTCTCCATTCGGGAATCCACTTTATCTCCTACTGTGTGTCTACGTCTGATCTCTTCATACCCTCAAGTAGCTCTAAAACCAGAAAACCATAATGTTTTCCTGAGAAGCCAACGTATCCACCGTCTGAACCATTTGAGTCTGTGTTCGACCTCTACATTGATTCCTTGTCACACACCCTGAAAACAGTGGCAAACCCGTGGATTAATTCATGTCACCTGTGTATCCTATGAGCTCATCCTATCCTCCCTTGCAGAGCCAAGTCAGTACCCAAACTCTCTTTGGGTTGTTGCCTTCTTCTTTTCCTGAGTGGAATTGTGTTTTTGTTATCCTCACCTTGAAGGAATTGGGCTGAAACTGGTTGAAGAAGCGGGTTTCCAGGCCCGTGGTTGAAGAGGAAGGTTGTCAGGCCTATGAGAAGCTCTCTCCAAGTGAGAGAGTCTGCTGGGAAGTGGTTTTCTTCCAGAGAGAGTCCATCACCAGCTACAGAGCTCTGAGAATTCCTGATCCAGCCTGTTTCCTAGACCTAGAGAGGGAGGTGAAGCACTGATGGAATGTGCTTGTGAAGTTGTTGTGGGGAATGAGAGTCCGTGAGTAGTGGGTGTAATAAGGATCCTGGATATAATCCTTCCAGTTGCTTTGTGCATTTTTCCTGTAACCTGAGCCTAGTCTAGGATTCCCTTGCCTGGGGTGGAGCTTAGTCCAGCTAGGGGGTGACCCACTGCTGAGCATGATGAGCAGTGTGGTCTAAGGTTGGGAGGTTCATGGAAGGTCTTCACATAGTTGGTGGAGTTACTACAGTTTCAAAGATAAGTATCATTATGTGTTTAATTTCAATTAAAATGCATGTCTACGATGCTTGTAATATTATCATGTATTTCATTGCAAGTGGAAATATTGTTAATTCTAATTAATTCTATATGTTAGCAGTAATTATGTGTTTACTCTATGTTAAGTCATTTAACTTCATTTAAATTCATACTTTATAAGTGTTATTATTCATAGTAGCATTACTTGACAGTGGGGTTGATATCCGAGGATGTTACAATATGGTATCAAAGCCCATGGTTTCAATGCTGATCCTAGATGGGCCAGATAAGTGGTCTTTGGACCTAAGGTTTCGAGTGGAAATGGTGTTCGGAGGAACAAATTTTGAACCTTAGAATGTTTCTGAGTGCCAAGGGGTTACTTGGCCATGTTATGAAGCTCAGGAGGAGTAGCGGTAGAATAAAACCGCAGCCATCGTGGTATTTCACCATAGAAAGAGAGAGTTCAACACTTGGGGTGTTGGAGCCGTAGGATCTGTTTGGGAAAAAGGAAATTCCTTTATGACCATCAGATCTAGAAAAGGTGCAAGAGAGTTATCCTGGAAGCCTTTCAGAGTTTGGAAGTCGAGAGAAGTGGAATGCACTGATGCATAAACTTTCGGAAGAGATCTACAACTTAGATCGTAGAAAAAGAGCCTGACCGTTAGATCCGTGTCTAGGAAGGCAAAGGAAAATCACTTTGGAGGATTTCTAGTGTGGAGTGTGACAAAATCCCGAAGTCCCAAAGTAGATCGCAACTGTCTATTGTGAAGGACACATGCCAAGAGATCATGTACTTCGAGTGGAAGTACTTCGAGAGGAGGCAAGTGCTGTGAGTTTGAAACTCCCGAAGCTCGAAGTGTCGAAGTCGCTCATAGTCATTGATTGTGGAGGAGGACACGCTTCGATAGATCGTGAACTTCAAGAGAAAGCGCTATAGGAAAAAGTGAGCATAGAGGAGTTGAAACTCCTGACGCCCAAAGAACTAAAGTGGTGATTCATGATGACGTCACCTGGAGGTGACGTGGACACATGGGATGTGTGCCACGTGTCAGTGGTTTTAGAACCCGTGGAATATTGAGATGGCATTTAGAACTTGACGAGTGTCACCCATTTGAATGGGCCACATATCATCGCTAGTATTCTTTTATGTTGCATCTTGTGTGAGCAGGGTTAGTGGGGCCCGAGGTTACGTAATGTAGTTAAAGGTCGGAGGACCCACAGTGGCGTTGATCACAATACATCAAGATTAACGACCAAGAGAAATTGCGGGGACCCAAGTTGCACGGAAGATAATTATCCAAGGTGGTCCTGCAATCCAAACCATGGTTTCACCAAGGGTTTACGTGTCAGCGTTAGAAGAATTATGGGATGAAAGGTGGGTTACCCCAAATCACCATTGCATGCCCTCGCAATTGGGAAAATGTTAAATGATAAGGATAAGTATAAAGTATGAAGACATCAGCAAGACCACCTTCAGAACAAGGTATGGTCACGATGAATTCATAGTGGTGCCATTTGGGTTGTCAAATGCACACACTGTTTTTATGTGCCTAATGAATGGTGTATTCGGGGACTATGTCGACAAGTTTGTCATAGTAATTTTGGATGAAATCTTGGTGTATTCAAAGTCGAAGGAAGAGAATGAACAATATTTGAGGATGGTACTGCAAGTGCTAAGAGAGCACCAACTGTATGCCAAGTTGAGAAAATGCTCATTTTATCAAAAACAGATCCATTACTTGGGGCATATTATTTCTAAGGATGGGATAGTTGTAGATCCTGAGAATATTGAGGCCATCAGAGAATGGTCAATGCCAAAGAACATGACGGAAGTCAGATCCTTTATGGGTCTATATGGTTATTATAGAAGGTTTATCGCAGGGTTCTCGAGGATAACTCACCTTATCACTTCCTTGCAAAGGAAGGAGAAGAAATTTCAGTGGACAGAAGAATGTGAGAAAAGCTTCTAGCAATTGAAGAAACCGTTAACCAGTGCTCCAATCTTGAATATTGCAGATACAAATGTGGATTTCATGGTTTGTACTGATGCATGCAAAGAAGGACTGGGAGGAGTCCTCAGTCAGAATGGATTCATAATTTTCTATGAATCCAGAAATTTGAAAGAGCACTAAAGGATCTATGCAAATCATGATTTAGAGTTGGTAGCCATCGTTCACGCTCTAAATAAATGGAGGAATTACCTCATGGGAAGGAGGTTCAAACTAAGAACAGACCACAACGGTTTGAAATATTTGTTTGATTAGCCAACCTTGAATGCTAGGCAGAGTAGGTGGTTGGAATTTCTCTGTGAGTATGATTTTGATATCAAGCATATCAAAGGTAAGGAGAATAAAGTGGTTGAAGCCACTAGTACATTTGGGTCAAATTTCGACGACATGTTTGATGCAATTGCCACTTTATATTTTTGGGAGAACGACAAACAATGAACCCCCTCAAACGTCATTTCACATGACATCACTTTTCCGACGACATAGATATCCTCTTTATTGCGACGTTTCATGCATACATTGCTCATCTGGGATTTGATTGTCTAAACTCGAGATTTGATGTCCCTCTTGCCACCTCAAGGATGTCTCTCTTGCCACCTCCAATACGTCGCTCTTGCCACCTCCAAGGTGTCTCTCTTGCCACGTCTTGGAGGTGGCAAGATCGATGTCTTGGAAATGGAAAGAGAGATGTCTTGGAAGTGGCAAGAGCAACGTCTGGGAGGTGGCAAGAGAGACATATTGGAGGTAGCAAGAGAGACATCTTGGAGGTGGAAAGAGCGATGTTAAGAGGTATCAACTCCGACGTGGTTTCTATGGGAGTGACACTCTTGGAGGTGGCAAGAGAGACGTGATGAAGTATTAGCTCCAATGTAGTTTCTATGGGAGTGACGGTCTAAGATGTCGCAATAGAAACTGTGTTATAGGTATTTAAAAAAAAATACAATATCAATACTGAGAGGGATAGGTACATTAACCTTTTCTAAGATACTATCCATATCAATATTTAAATCTATATGATTGGTCTTAGGCAAGGTTGGTTGGGGAGGAGGACTAACTTCCAATGGTAAAGGGGGTCTTGTCTACTAAGGTTTAGGATCACTAGGATGTGTCTCGGGTGTGATATCACACGAACTTGAAATTGTTGAGCTAAATTCCAAAATCTCAAGTGCAATCATGCGTAACTTACAGGGAAGGCCTCTCTCACCTCACCAACCCTCTTTCACTTCAAGCCATCTTTCCTCCGACTAAAGGGGGTTTCCCTCAATTAATATTGCGAGGACTTAGGGAAAGGAATCTCAATGTGGAGAGTGAAGTCTGAGAAAAATGTTTTTGGGTAGCTTTAGACTATTGAAGAAAGTACTTGGAGGTCTCAAGATCAATTTCTTTTCATTGGGCATATGGAGTTAATGTAGCGCTTCAATGGAGATCGAGGGAAAAATAAGACTTGAAAGTCTATCATAGGATTATCACCTCATAATCCTAGGTCAACCTCATAGGAGATACAACCCTAGAATTTATCCCCTCATAAACACTAGGTGTCATCCTATCCCTTCAAGAGAAACTAGCACAAGATCAAGACAACTATGTTTTAAACCCTAGGGGGATAGCCACTTCTAACCCCTAGAACCAAACCCTAGCCAAGAAAATCCTTAAGGGGATATCCAATCCTAACCATTAAGAAAAACATTGAATGCTTCAATGAGTTAATATGGATAAAACAAGGGAAGGGGATGATCACTCTCAATCGTTCCTTAGGGTTTCAAGATTGTTCAAGGAGACAAATTTAACATACAAATATTACTCTAATAGAGCATTCACCAAGATATCCCAAGAAACATCACATGCAACATAATGAAAACGCTTAAGATAAGGTACATGTCATTAAGAAAACCTATTTTCATGAAACATACACCAAAAATAAAGAGAAAACATCCACTAGATCAATCTCCAAAAAATGTGCCCAAGTATAACACAAGATGCTTCAACAAAATTTTCTCAGATGAGGGGAAAAGAGGGGCTTTGGTGCAACATCTAGCCTCCAAAGGCCCTTCAATGCTCTCTTTTCTGCTCAAAATCATCTATACAATCTTCATTTGTTCTTCAAGTGGGCTAGGGTTTCCTTCACCAAGTGTGTAAGAAAGACCCAACATATTCCTTCACATGTGGGAATGTGGGCTTCAAAATGAGATAACGTCATATCACAATCAAGAGCCCACAAAACCATCCTAGGAATTACCTTCTTTACCAGTTAAGAAAACAAAGAACCATTATCCATTTACACATGGGCGTAAAAGATTCAACACAAGCACATAACCTTCCTCAAGGGGTTGACCCTAAATTTCTCTTCCACATGAAACCCTATTCCATATGTAAGTTGTTAGAAGAGATGCATGTAATAGAAGAGTTCTTAATTGAACATGTTTTCAAAGAAACTGAAGATGGTCAATTATTGAAGACTACTATGGAAGTTGAAGATGATAAAGCCAGAAGGACTTGGAAAAAAGATGGCAGATAGTCTAAAGACAAAAGGAAATTGCAGATTGCAAAAGAAGGAATAGAAAAGAGGCACGAAGATAGCCTTATGTCAGTATAAAAAAAGGGTATATATACAGTGGAAACACTTGAGGTAATGGGATTATATATTCAAATTTTATTTAGTGATTATGAACATGTATTGATAGTTAATGGGCAGGAAATTGTCTTGAAAGGACATAAAGGAGCACTAATGGAAATGACTCTTAGTAAAGGTTGCATTATGGAAGATGGTAGAACAAATATTCATAAGGAGAATTCGGTCCAAGGAGGTACAACTAGTCCAGTAGCACTTAAGAATTCAAAAAAAGGTAGTCTCTGTGGCCCCTTACTCCATGAAACTAACTTCCACTCTAGTGAAACAAGGTCTCTTTTCCCGGTGTCGCTCGATACAAGAGCTGGGCTCTACGATGTTGTTGCCATAGATACTAGTTATAATATTTTCATATCTAATTTTTCATTGCTTTCTTCTTAGGGATCAACCCCGTTATGAACTACTCTTCCCTAATAACTACTATAATCCGAAGAACTGGGATGTATACAATACTTACCCACTCTATCACCCTCTAATTACCATTATATATATATATATATATATATATACATATACGAGAGCTTCATGGGGACTACTCAATTTGACGACGACGGACGATCCACCTGCAAGGGGGTTTACTGCACAAGGCTCCTGCAAAGGGTAGGGACCCCAACGAATATAATATGCTCAGCTCCACACAACATAGGGATTATCATGCCTTTGGGAGGAACATGAAATAGTGAAAGATATGGCATGCGAGACACAACGATCAAGAGAAATTCACAAATTGGAAATGCTATAACATACTCTTTCCCATAACTTTTCATATTGGACCAACCTACTGAAATGCTAATACGGATTAAAAATGTGGTCAATACCACAAATAATGGGGGGATATATGGTGGGCATGAACTTTGACTATATGATTCGCTCAATCGATCAATCAAGCCAGTTAGAGAAACAATTGGGCCAGAAAAACAAGAGGCATGTGTGTTTCCCTAACCACGAGGAAGAGCAGAAACCTTACTATCTTCATCACCATTTCAACCTTCAATCAAGTAGTGCCCTATCATTCATTGACAGACCAAACTATGTAAGGAATGACGTGAAATGGAGGGGGACCAAAAGAGTACTCCTTCCTTTGGGGGTGGGGGTGGTCATCTCCGATTTAAGATCAATATCCTATTCATTTGAAGAATATGTTTCAAGTAGTATCGCATAGCATGACATCTCCCTTCGATCAGGCCTACCTGTTGAATGGATATGAATCCATAGACTAAGAGTACGTGGGTGGAAGGTGGAGCAGACACATGCATGATGGTTTACCATTCAAGTGAGTTCACTTCAGGGTTAGATAAAGGAGAGGAGTGTGTCTCCTATCTGCAACCATCTGTATGTTATCACACCTACTAGTTTGCGAGCTATCGATCACCGAGTGACTGACGTCTGCTTCGTTCAAGCTGTCTCTGAGAAATATTGATTTCTAGTTAGCGGTTAATAGTGCTCCCAACTGGCTTCATGAACAGTGTAATCACTCATACTGAGTGCATTAATGACAATGTGTTACCCATAACTATTACGATCATGGGTACAGATGATTGTATACACCTATGTTTATTGGAGCCTCTTGATTACATTATCTCTAATCACTAGTGTTCATTATACATAATACATATAAGATATCTCATTATCCATGGTAGCACTTATTATAAGCACACTACTCAATCAAGCTTGTATCACTTAAGCTGAATCCAATCGTGTTAGTAATTAGGGTTATTACTTATAACACTAGTAATGGTATAGCCTTATCTATGTTTGTTTCCCATTTTATTACTATGGTGTTAATTAAGCTGAGAAGAACCATAGCTTAGTATAACACTTGTATAGGTTGTAAAGACTGTTGTACCATATTCTATCTTAATGGGAATGATACTATAACTAGGATCACACATAATTTGATGTTGGAATATTGTGAATCCCATAAAGGTTACTGCTAGCTAAACACTAGAAGCTTAGTAATATAGGAGACATCATGTTTTTATTATATATGAATAGTACATAGAAATTCAAGATTTTAGCAGAAAATATTTAGCTTACAAATGCTCAAAAACGGAGAAATGTATGCAGCCTCTAAAAGATAGAGCCTTTAGGCAAAAAAAAAACAAGAAATATCAATATTGAAGGAAGACATTATCGTATACCAAGTTAGTAATGGAAGAATTAGCCTTAGATAGAGGAGCTACCAAAGGAGTCTGAGATGTAAATTGGATTATGAGGTGTTCTTTTACATGTGATGTGATGTGAAGTCATGTGTATTCTATGCATGAAACTCAGATTGGGAAGCCAGTTAATCGGTTGTGGAAGCACATTTCAAAGGAAATTCAGTCTACGGTTAAGAGGCTTATCAGGTATTTTAAGCCAAAACCTCTTGGTTCAATGTTGGAAGCATTGATAATATAATGGTGAATTCCAACAATTGGTTATGAAGAAATGTAGTTTTAGTCACAACAGCAACTTCTTTCATTCAATTTCATAATGGAAACGTATCCTAATACAAGTGAAATAAAGAGCATCTATGGCTTTGGTTCTAGTTTATTTAAGCCGGCTTAGACCTACCTACATGAACAATAAAAGGCTTAAATGTGCTTACTGCTTTGGTATGGTGTACTTCAGAGACTGGAAAGACCTTGTAGATGAATGGATGAATACCACTAGTAATGTTTTTGTAGCTACAATTGTAGGTATGGTATTGTTCCCAAGCAGTTACTGAAGATTGTCCTATGTTTTAGGACTAGGGCTTCTATTTTCAAATACTTCTTTTTTCATATGCATCATTTTGCATAGTGCAGGTACGTTGCTAGATTTTGTTTCACCTGCAAGTGCATATGATGAAAATGAAATCCCTTCACCCCCACTTGATTAGGGAGCCTTTATGTAAACCCAAATGACTTCAATAGAAATATCTCAGGTAGCCTTTAATTATGTGTACAGTTTGGTCTCTTCTTAAATGTGCTTGAAGCTGAGATATCATTTGGTCATGGATGAAACTGAGGATGACATATCATTTGGTCATGGAAGAAACCCAGTTTCTTCCATGACCAAATGATATCTCATCTTAAGGCACATTGAGGAAGAGACCAAACTTGAATATGAAAATAAGGAGAATATTGTTCGTCTTTGTAAGAAATTGATGTGTGATTGTACATTCTAATTGGTATCTATGCTTTGATTTTGAGCTTATTGTGAATGATTGGTTTTGTGCTTGTTGTATGTGCTTGGAAATAAATATATTGGATGGCATGGATGATGATGGGAGTAAGTTATTCTTGCCTCCTTGCTTATTAATAGTTTTAATATTTTTATCTTTTAGATTTCATAATACATACTCTATTTTGTGCCTAAAGGATGTTTTTCTCCTAGAGGCACTAGTGTATTAGTTATTTGCTATTATTTATGAACTATGATTAGTTATAACATTCTTTATTGTAATCGATGTAGACCCTCATGCTACTGAAAAGACTAAGAACGGTGAATATGATGATCATTATGATGTTGATCAAAACCAATTCACAGTAGAATGACCCAATAAAATAGAGTGATCTGCTCAACAAGGAGTAGCAATCCTTGTGTCAAGCAAGAAACAAACAAAGAGAGGGGAGAATTGAAAAGGAATGCTCAAATTCAGGTTGTCAGAGATTTCCAGGGGCATAGGATGAGCAGCTCAAGTAGTATTATTTCAAGTTCTAGCCTTGGGAGACCTCCAATAAGTTTGGAATATAAAGGATATACAGACAATGTGCAGCAACACCCCGACTTGAATAGGAATCAGACAATGTCTGACTCCTTTCCTCTCCAAAATGTAATAAAACTAGAATGTAAAGCTAAATTGAAGATAAATGCAGATAATCCATTGTCTACAAAACATTCTTTGGTTTTTTTGGATCTTATGGAACTTATATTTTTTCCTATTTTGAAAAAAACTATTAATCTACAATTTTTCTTAAAAAATATAACGAGGGAAAATATATCTATATATGCTAGCTATGTTGGATGGACATTGTAGCAGGAAAATATACTTTGCTTCTTTGGATCTATTTGTACTATAGCAACATGTTTTTAAACTAGGGTTTTTTAATTTAGCAGAAATCAAAATCTCCAGATCATGCATCTATTAAAGTGAAGATTGAAGCAACAAAAAGAAAACTTCAAGAAGGATATAAAAAAGTAGAAAATGGTTTGTACTATGTTATTAGATTGTATTTTTATTTTCAAATTTGTTCCTACAGTATTATTAGATTGTGAAGTGGATATTGGCTCATGAACTTGGTACCTAATGGATTGGTGATGTTTTTTGCAGCCAAGAAGTAGTGTATCATTCAAGTAATTAAATTGCAAGACCTACTTGAGTAGGGCCCTAAATGGTTTCTTGGTAGACCAGTGTCACAACATCATCGTCAATCGATGAATAAATGAAGATAGTGACACCATATTGTAATGTCTAGTCAAGGGGCAGCCCTAAGTGTGTAAAGAGCTCTCATGATGAGAAAGTAAACACAACCTGTGATCAATCAAATCTATAGTCATTGCATTCAATTTTTGAATATATTCCATTTCCATCCATGATGAAATTTGAGAATCCCCAACACGAAACCAACACTGATATCATTTCAGTGCCACCACATTCTTCCCTTATTTCTTGGACAGTTCTGCCCATTTTCTCTGAATCATTTTAGAAAATGAAGAGATCCATGCACCTTCTTCATTTAAGATCCATTTTAGCAGTAAATATGATCTAATTTTCCACTTGGGTTCTCACAGAATCCTTTAAATCTCATTTTGGCACTCCATTCTCCATTCTGTGAAAGTTTGACTGTCCAAAATCAATTGTCCACTCACTAGTACTAACAATAGTGTGGTAGAATAACATTGAATATGGCCAACAAAATTATAACATGGAATGCTTTGTTGGAGTCACTCTACTAATGTGTTCATGAGAGTGTTTCTTGTGATTCTACAATTTGTCTTCGAAGGGATACCTTTAATGCTTCTAGAAGTAGTGAATTTTAGAGTGAGGAATGGGATAATAAGGGGGCCAGAGGATGTAATGACAGTAGTTGGTGTGATCATGTGTTTGAACCTACCATTAATTGTGGTGTGATCATCTGTTTGAACCCCCTTCCCTTCTCTCAACCATCCATTGGTATCAGGAATAGTATTCTTTCCCATGGAAAACCCACCCCTCTCTCTTCTTCTGAGGGAATTCAGACGACAACAAACCCTCTCTCTTATTTCCCATTGAAAATATGATTTTAAGTAGTACGATACCTATGGTTCTTAGGGAGGAGGTGCCTATACTCATCAAACACCACCTATATTCCCTTCTAACCTATCTTCATTTCTAACAAATTTTGTCATAAATGCATAAACAAAATGCTAGGAATGAATGTCCTCTCAATACTATAGAAATATATGGAATTTATAAAGAGGAACATCAAAATAACAAAAAAAAATCTTACCAAGTATTAAGGCTACTTACAATATATCTTAAGAGAATATGGAACCACTATGCTTCATCAACCAAAGGAGGCAAGGAATAAATCAACCATTTCAAATAGGTATGCCTTATTCCCATCCTTGATAGTTTTCTAGATTTAATGAAAACAATCATACTCAACCTTGGTATCATTCCAATCGACCTTTCTAGCTAGTGAAAAATCAACGGTAGTACCAAAATCATCCTTAACCATTACAACATTTATTTCAATCATTTGCATCTCAACCTTGAAGGTAAAACTACAAATGGAGTAAATATCTAGAAGGGTGGAGACCCCAAACCCAATAAAAACAAGAATTTCTCCTACCTCCACCACAATAAATGAATTCTTCAACAAGAAGTAACCAACAAATCCCAAAACAACCGTAGTTTCTCACCCATCCAACACCCAATCCAAACAATAGTCAGGTCCAACAAGTATACAATAATGATATGACCACCTACCAAACCTGCTATATGGATCTTCAAGAGATCATTCTAATATTGTGGAAGGTACTAAGAACCCCTCCCCTTTTTTATATCCCATGGAGGATAAAGGGTTTAAGGAGGAGGAATATTTTCCACAAGAACAACCTATTCCTAAACCAAAACCACATTGTCCTAAAAGGCTAGAAGCTAAGAAGACTTACACCATCTAAGATAATTACCTCTTAGATGAACTCAAAAAATTATGTGTCAAAATCCCTATCCTCCAAGATATTAAGGATATTATTGTCTACAATAAGTACATAAAAGAAGAATTCATTAAGAATATAGGAAGAAAAATAAAATATTCTCCTATATTAAATGTAATAGGGTAACTTGCAAATATTATGTCAGGAAAAATATTTGTTCCTAAATACTTAGATACAAGTAGTCCAGTTTTATATGTTTACATCAACAAAAATTTGATTTAGAATACACTAATAGATCTAGGGCCAACCATCAACGTTGAAAAATGATATTACGTATACTAGACCATAGATAACTAATGATATAGACACCTACTATACTCTAACTAGCATATAGATTAACTATAAACACTGAAGGAGTATTAGAGGATGTAACACATTGATTCATGTGAGTAACTAATATATTTTATACTACTTTAAACCAAATCCAACATGAATGGGTATGCCCTCATTTTAGGAAGAGCTTGGTTGGATATAGTTGATGCACATATCAATTGTATTGAAGGAAACATGACCATTTCAAATGGTCAACCTCAAAAAAAACATTTCCTCTACCCCCTGCCAAGCCACTCATTAATACTAAAATAACTATGTGGGTAGGACATGAAGAAGGAGAATAATTTTGTAGGAAATAGTACACCTTATCCTTAGAATTGAAATAGTCATGTCCATGAAAAATACATATGAATACACTTTCATTTTCAAATTACTTGAAAATTTTGTATCCAAGATTTGTGAAAATTGAATAATATACTAGCCGAGGGGAAATGAGATAGTTTAAGGTTCCTATTTATTTGATAGAGGTTCCTTGGAAATATTTACTTGGAAATCTTCCCCTCTAAAACTCTCAAAATAAACACTAAGTTGATTGTTGTCCAAGAATTATAGTCACTAATTATTCTAAGAAACGACACAACAATATTATCATGGGATTACAAAGACAAGTAAGGTTTTCATCCAAATATTTATACACACCACATCTACATCAAGGATGAATCTACATCGATTAAGCATTGTTAAAGAACAATTAACCCTACCTTAAAATATATAATCAAAATAGAATTAGTAAAACTTTTAGATGAAGGATTCCTCTAGCCAATATATGAAAGTGAATGGGTTTCACCATGGATTATAGTTCCCAATAAAAATGGAAAATGGAGGGTGTGTTTATATTACAAAGAGATCAATAAGGCCAAAATAAATGACCACTTTCCCTTACCTTTCATTGATCAGTACTAGATTCTTTAGCAAGTAAAAGGTAATTTTCATTTTTATATAGGTTTAGTGGATATAACCATATACATATTGCCTTAAGGACTGAGACAAAATTACTTTTACTTTCCCAGGGGAACATTTTCCTACAAGGTCCTTCCCTTTGTCCTATGTAATTCTCTTGCAACCTTCCAATGAGTTGTCCTCATCATATTCTCATATCTATTCCATGACACTATAGAAATAAACATGTATGATTTCACCACCTTAACATTCATAACTTCTAATTCAACCACTAAAAATTCCATGCACCAACCCCGCATAGTGAGCAGTGACTGGGGCCAACATTGAAATTTCTTCAATATGTGCCTGTATGCATCGAAATTTGACATCGTTAGACTAGAAACATGCCTTGATGGTATGGGAGGTTTTCAAGACTCAAGGATGTATGATGTCATACAAAAACATTTTGAAAAAAATTCAATGTTGGCCCCATTCAAAGGTCACCATTTTCCATCATGTACTCTAGCCCTAGTACAATGTCTTTTAATAGTTGTTTCCTTTAAAATTCGATCGATCAGAAAATTAAAATGAAACGAGGATGATATGAGACGATATATAGAGTGGGTCTGTGAGTGATATTTGAGTATACAGGAAAATGTCTCTTCCATGCCATACACAACACAAGGGAAAATGTTTCCTTTCTCTACTCAACAATCCCTCAAGCATCTCCTTCCTTTTTAGTGCCCTCGTGTAGGAAGAAATAGTCCAATCCATTGATTGCTTTATGGGAAACCTAGTGGAGTATTGCCTTAACTCTTAAATAATTAATAATCAATTATTTCATGGGCATGGGGTTAAATGTTTTCTAATTTTCCTTGCCTCTATGCTTATCTACAACCATCTATCTCTCTTCCAAGGTTTTCTATTCCGTCATTGTTGCATTAGTTTTGGTCATTTCTAAATTTGGATTATTGAGTAACTAAGGGGAATATAGTGTGGGGGTTATGTGAATAATGGTGAGAATTATCACAAGAGAATTTACATGAGGTAGGAGAATGCATGAATGACTCACACTTATTGAAAAATTTTAAACTCCCTGCTGATGTGGGGATTTCTTTAATGTTGGAGGATATCAAAGATGTGTCATTGGGAATAAGTGGACATATGTTGGTGAGAACAATGTCATCAACTCATCATATTCACTCACAGATTCTTCAGAGGACGATGTCAGCAGCTCATCATTTTTATTACTGCTATCATTCACCCACCACAAATATCATCTTGCACCGACCCCACATAGTGAGTAGTGAATGGGGACAACGTTGAAATTTCTTCAAATTGTGCATGTATGCGTCGAAATTCAACATGGTTAGACTAGAAACATGGCTTGAAGGTATGGGAGGGTTTCAATAATCAAGGATGTATGATGTCCCCATATAATCTTTGAGATCGTCCACATTTGCATCAACGTTCATCATGCTGCACCTCTCATTTTCATTATTTTCCATTCCCTTCTATAGAATCATTGTCAGAACTATCTTGAAATTTGTCATGGAACTTGAAATACAGTCATCAAAAATTTCTTCCACCGAACCCACACAGTGAGCAATGAATGGGGCCAACGTTGAAATGTTTTTAATTTGTGCTCGTATGCATCGAAATTTGACATGGTTAAACTAGATAGTTGCCTTGAAGGTATGGGAGGGTTTCAATACTTAAGGATGTTTGATGTCCCTGCATAATATTTGAGATCATCCATGTTTTCATCAACCTTCAATATAATGGATGTCTCATAGTGAGGATAGTGAATGGGGACTGCCTTGAAGGTGAATAAGCATAGTGGAATTTCTTCCACTGACCCCACATAGAGAGCAATGAATGGGGCCAACGTTGAAATTTATTCAAACTGTGCATGCATGTGTCAAAATTCGACATGGTAGGACTAGACACATGCCTTGATGGTATGGGAGGGTTTCAAGACTCAAGGAATATGTCTTATGTCTCGGCCACATAATCTTTGAGATCGTCCATGTTTGCAACAAAGTTCATAATGGGGCATCTCATATTTGTCAAATGTCGTTGTTTCCATCCGTAGAATATTTTTTGGAACTCTCTTGAAATGTTATGGAACTTCCAATTCAACCACCAAAAATGTCATGCACCGACCCCACCTAGTGAGCAGTGAATGGAGCCAATGTTGAAATTTCTTCAATATGTGCTTGTATACATCGAAATTTGACATGGTTATACTAGACACATGCCTTGACGGTATGGGAGGGTTTCAAGACTCAAGGATGTTTGATGTCCCAGCCACATAATCTTTGATATCGTCCATGTTTGCAACAACGTTCATAATGGGGTGTCTCATATGTGTCAAATGTCGTTGTTTCCATCCGTAGAATATTTGTTGGAACTCTCTTGAAATGTCATGGAACTTCCAATTCAACCACCGCAAATGTCATGCACCAACCCTGCATAGTGAGCACTAGTGAATGGGGCCAACGTTGAAATTTCTTCAATATGTTCCTGTATACATCGAAATTTGACATGGTTAGACTAGACACATGCCTTGACAGTATGGGAGAGTTTCAAGACTCAAGGATGTATGATGTCCCAACCACATAATCTTTGAGATCGTCCATGTTTGCAAAAAAATTCATAATGGGTGTCTCATTGTTAAATGTCGTTGTTTCCATATATAGAAACTTTGTTGGAAATTTGTTGAAGTGTCATGGAACTTCCAATTCAACCACCAAAAATGTCATGCACTGACCTCGCATAATGAGCAGTGAATGGGGCCAACATTGAAATTTCTTCAATATGTGTCTATATGCATCGCAATTTGACATGGTTAGACTAGACACATGCCTTGACATTATGGGAGGGTTTGAAGACTCAAGGATGTATGATTTTATAGAGAAACATTTTGAAAACATTTCAACATTGGCCCCATTCACAGGTCATTGTTTCCCTTCATGTACTCTAGCCCTAGTACAATGTCTTTTAATAGTTGTTTCCTTTAAAATTCAATCGATCAGAAAATTAAAACGAAACGAGAAGAGCCTTAGTATAATGTCTTTTAATAATTTTACTCTATCCGAGAAGACCCACAAACCCATTTTGAAGTGTCGTTATTATAGAAAACTTGTCGCAACATCTATAAAATGCAACATATTTATAGATTTTATAACGTCGCAATTCCTATGATCATTGACCAAATCAAAGTTGACTTGGTCAAAATACTAGGTGACCGTTGGAGGGAGAAAACCTAGTTTCCAGAACGTCGTAACTGTGACAACTATCTTCATAAATGTGGCAAGAGAGATGACTATGTCACAAAAGTGGCAAGAGAGACGACTATGTGGAAAATGTGGCAAGAGAGATGATTTTGTGGCAAGAGAGATGTCAACGTGGCAATAGCGACGTTATCGGGCAATATGGAAAACAAATTAAAATTTCCTCTATTTTTCGACAGTATGGCCAATTTTGTCCATAACGCCGCAAATAGAACGTCAAAATTTTTACAATATGTACTAGTGTGCACTTAGTAGAAGAGTACACGAATTACATGTTATAGCCATTAGCATGTACCGAACGGATATTAAAAGCAAAATTTTGGAAGCTGCAAATGCATATTTGCAGTACATGGATTTGGTAGAAAAACTATAGCAAGGTGAGATGCCATAGAAAGTGGAAAATTATAAATTGGAAACTGATGGAACACTTATGTACAAGAACATAATTTATGTACCTAATTTCCAGGACTTGAAGCTTATGATTTTGAATGAAATGCATAATGTGCCTTATGCAGGGCACCCTAGATATCAGAAAACTGTGGTAGTAGTTAAGAGCCATTATTTTTGGCCAGGTATGAAGAAAGAGATTGTTGAATACATCGCCAGATGTATGGAGTGCCAGAAGGTTAAAGATGAGCACAGGCACCAAGCAGGGTTGTTGCAACCTTTACCCATTCCTGAGTGGAAGTGGGAAGTGGTGACAATGGATTTCATCACAGGATTGCCCAAAATAGGAAAGCAACATGATTCAATCATGGTGGTGGTGGGAAAGCTTATGAAAGCTGCACATTTTATTCTGCTAAAGACTACTCACAAGGAATCTAACATTGTTGATATTTTTATGAGGGAAATAACACGATTTCATGGTATTCCCAAGACAATTGTGTCTGACAAGGACCCAAAATTTACCTCTAAGTTCTGGAAGGGGTTGTTCAAAAGATTCAGAATGAATCTAAACTTCAGCACAACCTATCATCCTGGGTTTGATGAGCAGACTGAGAGGGTGAATAGAGTAATAGAAGACACACTAAGGATGTATGTGATGGAAAAACCATCAAAATGGGAAGACTACTTACATTTGGTAGAATTCGCCTACAACAATGGGTATCAAGCATCATTGAATATGAGCCCATTTGAAGAACTTTATGGAAGAAAGTGAAATACTCCAGTAAGCTATGATAATCCAGCTGATAGGGAAGTAGTTGGTCCAAAGTTGCTCAAGGAAATGGAAGAGAAAATGCTAAAAATTAAGCAGAATTTAAATGCTACCCAAGACAAGTAGAAAAGTTATGCTGATAAAAACAGAACCCATAGAGAGTTTAAAGTGGGAAATCATGTTTTACTGAAAGTGAAAGACAATAGAAGTTCCCTAAAGTTTGGAAACTGCGCCAAGTTGGCAGCCAGATTTTGTGGGCCATTTGAAATCCTAGAAAGGATTGGGACAGTTTCATATATGCTTGCATTACCTGCATCCATGACTGTACATAATGTGTTTCATGTTTCACTGCTTAAGAAATATATACCTGATGTTAATCATGTAATCAATTGGAATGTGATTCAGGTGGAGCAAGAAGGTGTCCTGCAAGTGCATCTTGTGTGCATATTGGACCGGAAAAGAAAATATCTTTGAAATCAAGCCATAGGGATTGTAAAGGTCTAGTGGACCTCGTACGGTCCTAAGGATGCGACATGGGAGCATGAATATGCTATGCAGGAAAAATACCCTCATATTTTTTAATCTTTTGAAAATCTTGTTGATGTTGTGTAAAGAGTTGCACTGAGGACAGTGCAAAAATATGGGGAGGGGATTGTAATACCCCAAGGACATGCCCCAATTATATTATGAATTGTAATCATGTTTATGGATTGTAATCATGTTTTGTAGGTTGGTGAGCCGAGTATTGATAAGTTGGTGGGCTTATGTGCTTATTAGGATGGAGAGCCTAAGTGTTATAGGCCAGGAGCATGTTTTTGTATATGTAATTATGCAGAACATTAATAAAGATTAAACATCGCTACGTGCAGACTGACCACGAAGAAAGAGTGATGGGGGACTAAGCTTCCACAAGGTGGGTAAGGGAAAGGGGGCTGAAAGGTTGGAAAGAGGAGATAAGATTAGGGGCTTAAGTCCTTGGGAATAATAATTTATTATTATTCCAAAGTGGTGTGAATGGTATACTTTTATCCTAAGTTCCTGGAAAAGGGAACACGTACTTGATGCAGTGCATGCAGCTTCATGGGAGACATGTGTCGGCCTAGGCACCTGAAATTTAACCCAATAATTGAGCCATGATGGGGGTTCGTTCTCCATTCAGGCATCCACTGTTTGTCCTGATGTGCATCTGCGTCTGATCTCTACATACCCTCACGCAACTATGAAACCATAAAATCGTAATGTTTTCCTGAGAATCCGACGTATCCGTCGTCTGAACCATTTGAGTTTGTGTTCGACCTCTGCGTTGATTCCTTGTCACGCACCCTGAAACCAGTGGAAAACCCATGGATTTATCTGTTTCATATGTGTATCCTGTGAGCCCAACCTATCTTCCCTTGCAGAGCTGAGTCTATACCCCAACTGTCTTTGGGTTGTTGGCTTCTGTTTTTCCTGAGTGGAATTGTGTTGATGTTATCCTCACCTTGTAGGAATTGGGCTAAAACCAGTTGAAGAAGTGGGATGCCAGGCCCATGGTTGAAGAGGCATGTTGTCAGGCCTATGAGAATCTCTCTCTAGGTGAGAGAGTCTTCTGGGAAGTGGTTTTCTCCCAGAGAGAGTCCAACACCAGCTACGAAGCTCTGAGAATTCCTGATTTGGCCTATTGTTGAGACCCAAAGAGGGAGGTGAAGCACCGACGGAATTTTCTTGTGAAGGTGTATACTCCCGGGTGGAACAGGCATGTGGGTAATCAGAGTCCATGAGTAGTGGGCATAAGAAGGCTCCTGGAGAGAATCCTTCTGGTTGGTCTGTGCAGTTTTCCTGTACCCTTAGCCTAGTCTAGGATTTCCTTGCCCAGGGTGGAGCTTAGTCCCAGCTTGGGGGTGACCCACTGCTGAGCATGATGAGAAATATGGTCTAAGGCTGGGAGGTTCGTGGAAGGTCTGCACATAGTTGGTCGAGTTACTATAGTTTCAAAGATAAGTATCATTATGTGTTCAATTTCAATTAAAATGCATGTCTGGGATGCTTGTAATATTATCATGTATTCTGTTGCAAGTTGAATTATTGTTAATTCTAATTAATTTTGTATGTTAGCGGTAATTATGTGTTTACTCTATGTTAAGTCATTTAACTTCATTTAAATGCATACTTTATAAGTGTTATTCCGCATAGTAGCGTTTCCTGTCAGTGGGGTTGATGGCTGGGGAAATTACAGATGTTGATTATCAATGTTTGTGTGGTTGGAAACATTGAATGCAATGTAAAAATGAAATTATGGATTAGTTAAAAAAATATTTTACCCCCCGTCGATCGGTCCTATCTACTGGTTAAGATCCTAATCTCATGGTGTATTAGGTTCCTGGTCTAATGCCCCACCGACGCCTTGCTATATGGTTGTATACGCACCAAGGCTTAACCATATGCAATGGTGTATGCGCTAAGAATCAGGGTGCTAGTCCGTGATTGTATGGAGATTCAACAAGACCACAGGTTGGGGCTAGACCCCAGCCCTTTCCGCCTCTGCCCATACCTTTCAGTCACCTTAAATATTTCAACATGCCCAATATGGTTAAGTTCCACTGTGGGCAGGCTGGTAGCTCGGCCCTACCCAAAACGTTCACCCACACCCAGAGGTCGCAGGTTCGACTCCGGTGGAGTCCAAATATTTTTACAACAACAACCAATATAGGGGTTCCACGTGGCAACCCATGACTGGGACACATGGCACCATTTAATTCGTCCATGATGGTGACACTTGTCAAGCAATCATTCGTCCACGTCTGCCACACCTGCCCAGTGAAAAAAACAATCCTTTGCCACATCACTATATGATCATATGCCATGTGTTATCTCCAAACAATTCCATGTCAACATGATGACAACAATGTTGACTTTTTGCCTATTGACTTCTTTTTTTTATCTGTTTGGGAATTTGATCAGAGTGTGATAACGTTTGCATATAGTGTCCATTTGAGGAAGTAAATATATGGCCAAAATCAATGTGAAGAGACAGACGCAATGGAATTGGTTTCGTCCAATTCCGAGAACATTTTATTTTTGATCATTTTCTGGACCTAAAGATCCTCTTGGATCAATCCTCCCCACTTGGAAGCTTTTGGACCACCAAAAGTCTTGTATCAGTTGGTAAATAAGTGAGGATATTGTTCCCTTCTTTTCTGGTCTCAATCCACTTGGCCTGACTTGGATTTGTGCCCTTCAATCCCACTCGAAGATACTCCACATCGCCCCTGCGAGAAGTACAAACTTTTTTGTCCAAAATGGTGTCTTCCTGCAACTCATTTATACTCAAGAGAAAAATATTCTATGGAAGGAATCTAAAAATTCTCTCCTTGATCCTCGATCATAGGAGGCTCATACAATCTCAAGTTTTCCACATTTACAACCAAATAAATTTGCATATATGGAGGCAATTCTAACCAGAAAGCATTAGAAACAATCTTGTCTAAAATTTTGAAAGGAACATAATGAATTGGTTTTAGCTTTTTACCTTCTCCTTGCAATCTTTCCTTGTTGATGTATAACCAGACTTTATCTCCCACTTTGAACTGATGATCAACTCAATGTATGTCATGTCTCGCCTTGTATTTGGCTTGGATTTTATCCAACTATTCCTGTACTGCCTAATGAATCAACTGGATCCATTTAATGAACTTTGTAGCACTGTCCACATCAGTGTGTCTGTCTGCGGCAATATCTTTCCCAAAGACAAAATCCAAAGGAGATTTTGGCAAGTATCCAAAACATGTTTCAAATGGAGATATCTGAGTAGAAGAATGCTTGGCTAGATTATACACATGATGCACATAACACAAATGTTCATCCCAAAGCTTAGGATGTTTGTTGCAATATGCTTGAAGTAGATGCACTATTGTTTTTTTCACCACCTCTTTCCTCCCATCCATCTGTGGATGAAATGTTGTGCTCTTCTTCAGTCTGGTGTCCATAAGCTCCCCCAATCTTGACAAAAATTTCCCCATGAACCTGGAGTCTCAATTCGATACAATAGAAATAGGTAACCCAAAATGAACCCATACTTTTTCAAAGAACATTTGCATTGTTTGTTCAGCTATGACTTTGCTTTTAAAAGGAATTAGAACACACATCTTGTTGAACCTATCCATAACTACATACAAGTAATCATGACCTTTTCTAGACATAGGAAATCCCCCCACAAAATCCATGGATACACTTCCCCATGGTCTAGAAGGAATAAGAAATGGAATGTACAATCCTAGATTTATGTTACTTGGTTTTCTTATTGCACACATAGTACATCCTTTTACATACTTAGACATAGTTTCTTGCATTCGAGGCCAATAAAAAAACCTTTGTAACTGAGCAATTGTTTTGTCTAAACCAAAATTCCCTTCTATAAGAGAAGTATGTGCCTCCTTGATTACATGGAATCTTTCACTTTCTGGAATACATAACTTGCCCAAATGATACAAAAGTTTGTCTTTAATATGATAATTCAATTCTTCTGCTCTTTTACCTTGACTTAAAGTTTCATAGACTTCTTTAAAATATTTTTCCTCAACATATTGTTCAATGTAACTTTCATGAGTAATTGAATTGTGCTTAAGGATTGTAGCAATTGTACTAGGAGGTCTTGATAACATATCAACAACTTTATTATGAATTCCCTTCTTATATCTGATGACCAAATGAAATTGTAAAAATCCCATCCATCTAAAATTCCTGGATTGTTGTTTCTTAGTTTGTGATTGTAGATACTGTAATAGTTGGTGATCAGTATGTATTATTGTTTCTTT
This sequence comes from Picea sitchensis, assembly GCA_010110895.2. Lineage (NCBI taxonomy): Eukaryota > Viridiplantae > Streptophyta > Pinopsida > Pinales > Pinaceae > Picea > Picea sitchensis. The sequence goes on along the minus strand of SNQJ01S0041293.1, from coordinate 6,004 downwards.
TCCCATTAAGTAATGTTTCCACTTTTTAACACTTTGTACTAAAGCATACAATTCTTTATCATAGATTGGATAGTTAATTACTATTGTATTGAAGGTCTCAAAATGATAGAATATGGGTTTTTTGTATTGCATCAACATTGCCCCCATGGAATAGTCACTTGCATCGGTTTCAATTTCAAAAGACTGTTGGAGATATGGAAATTCCAGAACAAGAGATGTACTAATATTCACTTTCAAAGTGTCGAAATCCTTTTGTTGGCTTCCTCCTCACTGCAATTCCCTTTTCACACTTGTCAAAGCATGTAAAGGAGCTGCAATTAGAGAGAAGTTTGCAATAAACTTCCTCCAATATTGTATTTCCCCCATGAAGCTTCTTACTTCAGTTACATTTGTAGGCTTTGGCCAATTTACAATGAACTCAACTTTAGACGGATCAACCTTGAGTTCTCCACCCCCTACAATGTAGCCCAAATATACAAGAGATGTTTTGCCAAATTCACATTTTGACAACTTTACAAAAAGTTTCTCTCTCTGTAATAATGAAAGTATCTTCCTAACATGATGGAAATGCTCTTCCCTAGTCCTACTGAAAATAAGAATATTATCTAAGTAGACTATTACAAAATCATCAATGAATATCTTGAATACATCGTTCATTACGCGCATAAAAGTAGTAGGTTCATTAGTAAGCCCAAATGGCATCACTAACCATTCAAACAACCTTGTTTTGTTTTAAAAGCAGTTTTCCATATATCATGTTCAACAACTCTGATGTGATGATAACCACTTCTTAATTCTAACTTACTAAAATAAACCTCATTTTTAAATTGATCTAATAAATCATCAATGCGAGGAAGAGGGTAACGGTTTTTTACCGTGATCTTGTTCAAGGCTCGAAAATCCACACACATGCACCATGTGCCATCTTTCTTTGGCACCAGGATGATAGGTGACCCACATGGAGAATCACTTGGTATGATCGACCCTTGTTCAATCAACTCTTGTACCTATACCTATTTCTTTATCTCTACATTTTCCAAAACTGATAACATGTACATTTCAATATTAGGAAGAGGAACATCTTGTTGCAACTGTATCTCATGTTCAACTTGTCGTTTTGGAGGTAATCCTTTCGGGACTTGAAATATATCATCATAGTCAGAAACAATTCTAAATAAGTCATCTTTCAAATTTGTATCACAATATTGAAAAGTATCAATTCCAACAGTCTCCTTAGCTTTTACGACCATTAGTAAATATCTTTTACTGACATTTACAATTCTCTTCATTTTCCCTGAGTTGATTAGAGATAAATTCAATTTCTTCTGATGAGCCCTTACAACATATTCTTTTCCATATTTAGTTGATTGATATTATTGTCTTCATGATAGAATATCTCCTTTCTATCATACATATATGGAATCCCAAGTACAATATCACATATAACAAGTGGAACTACATCTAACTCAGCCTCATCTATAAATTGTGAATTGATAGCAAACTTTAGGACACATTGTCTATTCACTTGCAATTGATTATCATTATGAATCCATCCTAAAGGATATGGTTTCTTATGAGGTTTAGTAATTAATCCCAACTTGTTAACAATTGTCTATAATATCAAGTTTACTTGTGAGCCACTTTCAAACAGAGTATCAATTTTTGTATGTTTGGAAATTACTCTTATGTGAAAAAGTTATGTTCATTTGATCTCATCAACTTCATTATCAAATTTTAAAGACTGAATTGAAGAACTTGTACTAGATTCATATTTTTTACCTTTGATTCCCGTGAATGTGACCTTGGTCTCATCTCCCGAATTGGACCCCAATTCTATTTGAGTTGTTGCAGTAGTCTTTGGCTTCCCTTTATTTCCAAACTTTGTTGGTTTCAATTCTAGGTGAATGATCCAACAATGATCCTCACTTTGGCCTTCTTTCTTACAATGAGTTCATGTAGGTTTTTACTTCTTCACTGTATTATTCTTCTTCCCTTTAAACTTCTCTTTACCGTTTCCTTTGAATTTTCCTTCAGTAGGTTTAAATGGTTTTACAAAATCAACATTTACATTCTTGCCTCTAGATTCAAGATGAGTCGCTTGCACACACACCTCATCTAAACCAATTGGATTAAAAATAAGAATGGTATGTCGCAAATAGCTATGCAAGCCACCTATGTACTTAAGCAATGTCTCTTGAGTATCCAATGGTATTCCCAACATTAAATCTCTTTTTCGAAACTTCTGTGTATAACTTTGAACAGTTTGTCCTTTTAACTGCCTAAAGTTTTTCCATGACATAATAGTTTGTTGCATATAAGCTAGAGGATAAAATTGCTTTCGTAATGTATATGTAAAATCAATCCATGAAGAGAGATTCTTACTGAACTTTTTAAGATCCTATTTTGTCTTGCTTTCCCACCACACAAGGGCGGTTCCTCCCATCTTGAGACTAGAAACATGGATCATAGTCTCCTCATCTATGATTTTTTGTATCCTGCAATATACTTCAATTTGTCTTATCCAATTATCTAAATTTTGTGCATTTAGTTCCCCATCATATAAAGGTAACTCAAACTTAACATCAAGCTTTAATAGATGCATGTCAGACTTATGCTTATGTGTATTCTTTTGTATAGTATGTGTAGTAGAATGAGAACTATCATTTGAAGAATATCTTGAAGAAGAAGGAGAACAAGGTGGTGAAGGTGGTGAAGGAGGAGTATTTGAGGATTCTCCTTTCCCTTCACTTTTATCCTTCATAAAAGGTTCTCCTATAACAATGTTCTTTCTCTCCAAGAAATCATCATATAACACTTTGACCATTTCTAACATGGAGAAAAATGCTTCTTCAAACTTTATAGTTCATGGAGAAGTTTCTTCTTCAATTGCCATTATTTTCTTCCTCAACACTCGTTCTATCTCTGAAATGAATTCAACCAATGATCCTTCTCCTCTCCGAGATTTGGATCTTGTGATCATCCAATCCTACACTTGTTAAACCTTCAAACACAACCAAAGCTCTGATACCAAAATACTTGATCCAAAAATGAAAGGAATTAATAACAAAATGACATTAAATTGATGCTCATGAATGATTAAAGAGTTGATCCATCATTAACCATGTTGTAAATAAGAGAATATAACAAAAATAAGAAAGAGAAATAGACACAAAGAACTTGTTAACATAGTTCACCAATGTGTGGCTACATCTCTGGGCTCGCTTCCAAGTGGAGGACCACTTTATTGATCTTTAATGCTCAAGTTCTCTTTACAATGGTTCTTTGTTGTTACAAACAAGCTTTTGATCTACTATATAAGACATCCTTGTGCAAATGCAAACATGTCTCAACTATCTCCTCTCAAAACATGACACAATGCCCCTCAAAACATGAGAAATGGGCCATTAGCTCAAGCTACTCTTCACATTCCCTGCATACAAAAGTACCCTCACAAGCTCAAAAGGCCTGGTTTATATATATTTTTAGGCTCAGTTATGGAAGCCTAAATTCCCACAAATATCTGGCCTCTTTTTGGGATCAAATCCCCCTCCAAATGGCCAAGGAATCTCCAAAAATGCCCAATCTAGGCCAAAACTATAGAAAAATAACCACTTTGTTATAAAAATTAAAATAATACCCTAAGGGCTAGGTGCGCGCCCCTTTTCCAGAGTCATATGAGTCCATATGGCCAAGTGTCAGCCCACAAGGGTGCTGCACGTTGGCCCCTCCTCCGCTAGCTCTTGGTTCTTTGGTGCGTTCATAGGACCTAGGGCCCGATCGGACGGGATAATCCCCTCGTCGACCAGCCTTCTCCGCTGGTTACTCCCCTGGTCTCATGGTGTATTAGGTTCCTGGTCTGATTCCTAGCTCGACACCTTGTTGTATGGTTGTATACGCGTTAGGGCTTAACCATATCTGGTGGTGTATGCGCTAAGAACCGGGGTGTTAGGTCGTGACTGTATGGATATGAAACAGTACCATGGGCTGGGGATAGAACCCATCCATTTCCTCCTTCACCCATACATTTCACTCATCTTAAATATTTCAACATGCCCAATATGGTTAATTTCCACTACGGGTGGGCTGGTAGCCCGACCCTGCCCAAAACGTTCACCCACACCGAGAGGTCCTAGGTTTGACTCAGGTGGAGTCCAAATATTTTTACAACAAAAACCAATACAGGGATGCTAGGTGGCATCCCATGATTGGGCCACATGGCACCATTTAATTCATCCACAATGGTGACACTTGTCAAGCAATCATTCGCCCACGTCTGCCACACCTGCCTGGTCAGCAAGACAATCCTCT